>OZ010721.1:794204-823044 GCA_963932345.1 Ophion ventricosus
AAAAAATATTGCATAAATCTTGTAAATTTAAACATTTTCTTACATGTTCTTTTACAATTATTGGATATAAATGTGGCTAGCATGTCATCTCTCATAAAGTCCTGCATAAATGAGACGATTTTTAAAGTCGTATTTTTATGTTAAAAGTTCAATAAATTGGCGTGAAATTTTACCAATACACCGGAATGTATTTTTATTCAATTGTAAACGATAATCAGGTGATCGTTAAATATTCGGGTTCGTGAAAAGAATAAATTCTATTTATAAAAAAGAATAAATTCTGTTTATAAAAAAGAATAAATTCTGTTTATAAAAAAGAATAAATTCTGTTTAGAAAAAAAAAAAATCTGATACAGAAAAAAGCCTTAAAAATTCTAAACTTGGAGAGCTTTTAAAAATATTCACGAGTTGTGAAAAGGATTAAAACTCGCAGGAAAAGATGTGACAGTTTCCTTGGTTTTATTTTGGGAATAAACAAAAAAAGATCCGAGAAAAACTAAATTGTGGCTTTTCCATTATTATCGGTAGCAGTATGAATCAATCTGTATCGGCGGAACTATGGACACGCACTACTCGGAGCGGTAAATTTCGATCAACGTATCTCGCGAATCGGTTCAAGAACGATCGGAATCCCGGATCTCCGGTTCGGGGGTTTTCTTTTTGCCCCCCCCCTCGTGGAATCGACGAGTCTTTAATCCGCGTTCTCATTGTGACGAAGGAAATTTAACAACCAGGGAAATTATGATGGAATATAAATAAGGTTTTTACCTTTACGTATATACGAGTGTATCACCCGGCCCCAATTGTCATTTCGCAGTCACTTTTCGTCCTCGTTCTCGTTTTCCACTGCTGTCCTCGTAATTTTCGACTTTTTTCAAACATTCGCACTGCAAATTCACTGCACCTTCATCTTTGCGTTTCTACTCGTAGCACAGATATCTCACGATCTCGTATACATTGACACACGTCCGTTGTCACTTGCACGGAGAGCTCGAATGTGAGTATCGTCAATCAGGTAGACGGAACAAAAGTAGCTCAAAGACTGGCTATCCAAGTAGGTTAACAGGTTTCCAGTCGAAAGTGGCCTCCGCAAGGATGGTGGTGGCTGGTAGTAGGGGGCAACGAGCGATGTGATGAAGAAGAGAGAGAGAGAGAGAGAGAGAGAGAGAGAGAGAGAGAGAGAGAGAGAGAGAGAGAGAGAGAGAGAGAGAGAGAGAGAAAATTGTATTATACGCCTCCATGGTGGGAGAAGAATAACAAGCCGAACCGAATTTTCATACACGACTTCATAATCCTACGAGCATGTGTGTTTAACATAATTATATGTTTATTTTGGTGTTTTTTTTACTTCGATTTTCTATATGACCGCGTACGATTTTCACAGCAATCATTGATATACTGAACGGGAAATGATGCTTAGTATCCTACACGAAGATGGAAATTAAAAAAAAGCAGACAATTTGCGAGTTGCGAAGTTACATTGATGATAATAATAATATGAAAATGTTATCTACGAAGAATTTATTAAATAAATGTCCTACAGATAATTACAGCAACAAAAATTTCGATAATTTCAAAAGGTTTTTTTTGTCAATAGAATGCAATTTTTTTTTCTTCCATTTTTCCGGTTTTCCTGGTTTTTGGATGAATTTCAAAACTGCATTTAGAAATGTTTTTTTAATGTACAAGGTGTGTAAATTAAGTAATGAGACTGATATTTTTTTAATTTTTTAATTCGAGTAGAATTACAATTCAATACTGTCTCTCTCAATGTAACGAGCATGTGCGTTTAACATAATTATATGTTTATTTTGGTGTTTTTTTTACTTCGATTTTCTTTATGACCGCGTACGATTTTCACAGCAATCATTGATATACTGAACGGGAAATGATGCTTAGTATCCTACACGAAGATGGAAATTAAAAAAAAGCAGACAATTTGCGAGTTGAGAAGTTACATTGATGATAATAATATTATGAAAATGTTATCTACGAAGAATTTATCAGATAAATGTCCAACAGATAATTACAACAACAAAAATTTCGATAATTTCAAAAGGTTTTTTTTGTCAATAGAATGCAATTTTTTTTTCTTCCACTTTTCCGGTTTTCCTGGTTTATGGATGAATTTCAAAACTGCATTTAGAAATGTTTTTTTAATGTACAAGGTGTGTAAATTAAGTAATGAGACTGATATTTTTTTAATTTTTTAATTCGAGTAGAATTACAATTCAATACTGTCTCTCTCAATGTAACGAGCATGTGCGTTTAACATAATTATATGTTTATTTTGGTGTTTTTTTTTACTTTGATTTTCTTTATGACCGCGTACGATTTTCACAGCAATCATTGATATACTGAACGGGAAATGATGCTTAGTATCCTACACGAAGATAGAAATTTAAAAAAAGCAGACAATTTGCGAGTTGCGAAGTTACATTGATGATAATAATAATATGAAAATGTTATCTACGAAGAATTTATTAAATAAATGTCCTACAGATAATTACAGCAACAAAAATTTCGATAATTTCAAAAGGTTTTTTTTGTCAATAGAATGCAATTTTTTTTTCTTCCACTTTTCCGGTTTTCCTGGTTTATGGATGAATTTCAAACTGCATTTAGAAATGTTTTTTTAATGTACAAGGTGTGTAAATTAAGTAATGAGACTGATATTTTTTTAATTTTTTAATTCGAGTAGAATTACAATTCAATACTGTCTCTCTCAATGTAACGAGCATGTGCGTTTAACATAATTATATGTTTATTTTGGTGTTTTTTTTACTTCGATTTTCTATATGACCGCGTACGATTTTCACAGCAATCATTGATATACTGAACGGGAAATGATGCTTAGTATCCTACACGAAGATGGAAATTAAAAAAAAGCAGACAATTTGCGAGTTGAGAAGTGACATTGATGATAATAATATTATGAAAATGTTATCTACGAAGAATTTATCAGATAAATGTCCAACAGATAATTACGACAACAAAAATTTCGATAATTTCAAAAGGTTTTTTTTGTCAATAGAATGCAATTTTTTTTTCTTCCACTTTTCCGGTTTTCCTGGTTTATGGATGAATTTCAAAACTGCATTTAGAAATGTTTTTTTAATGTACAAGGTGTGTAAATTAAGTAATGAGACTGATATTTTTTTAATTTTTTAATTCGAGTAGAATTACAATTCAATACTGTCTCTCTCAATGTAACGAGCATGTGCGTTTAACATAATTATATGTTTATTTTGGTGTTTTTTTTACTTCGATTTTCTTTATGACCGCGTACGATTTTCACAGCAATCATTGATATACTGAACGGGAAATGATGCTTAGTATCCTACACGAAGATGGAAATTAAAAAAAAGCAGACAATTTGCGAGTTGAGAAGTGACATTGATGATAATAATATTATGAAAATGTTATCTACGAAGAATTTATCAGATAAATGTCCAACAGATAATTACAACAACAAAAATTTCGATAATTTCAAAAGGTTTTTTTTGTCAATAGAATGCAATTTTTTTTTCTTCCACTTTTCCGGTTTTCCTGGTTTTTGGATGAATTTCAAAACTGCATTTAGAAGTGTTTTTTTAATGTACAAGGTGTGTAAATTAAGTAATGAGACTGATATTTTTTTAATTTTTTAATTCGAGTAGAATTACAATTCAATACTGTCTCTCTCAATGTAACGAGCATGTGCGTTTAACATAATTATATGTTTATTTTGGTGTTTTTTTTACTTCGATTTTCTTTATGACCGCGTACGATTTTCACAGCAATCATTGATATACTGAACGGGAAATGATGCTTAGTATCCTACACGAAGATGGAAATTAAAAAAAAGCAGACAATTTGCGAGTTGAGAAGTTACATTGATGATAATAATATTATGAAAATGTTATCTACGAAGAATTTATCAGATAAATGTCCAACAGATAATTACAACAACAAAAATTTCGATAATTTCAAAAGGTTTTTTTTGTCAATAGAATGCAATTTTTTTTTCTTCCACTTTTCCGGTTTTCCTGGTTTATGGATGAATTTCAAAACTGCATTTAGAAATGTTTTTTTAATGTACAAGGTGTGTAAATTAAGTAATGAGACTGATATTTTTTTAATTTTTTAATTCGAGTAGAATTACAATTCAATACTGTCTCTCTCAATGTAACGAGCATGTGCGTTTAACATAATTATATGTTTATTTTGGTGTTTTTTTTTACTTTGATTTTCTTTATGACCGCGTACGATTTTCACAGCAATCATTGATATACTGAACGGGAAATGATGCTTAGTATCCTACACGAAGATAGAAATTAAAAAAAAGCAGACAATTTGCGAGTTGAGAAGTGACATTGATGATAATAATATTATGAAAATGTTATCTACGAAGAATTTATCAGATAAATGTCCAACAGATAATTACAACAACAAAAATTTCGATAATTTCAAAAGGTTTTTTTTGTCAATAGAATGCAATTTTTTTTTCTTCCACTTTTCCGGTTTTCCTGGTTTATGGATGAATTTCAAAACTGCATTTAGAAATGTTTTTTTAATGTACAAGGTGTGTAAATTAAGTAATGAGACTGATATTTTTTTAATTTTTTAATTCGAGTAGAATTACAATTCAATACTGTCTCTCTCAATGTAACGAGCATGTGCGTTTAACATAATTATATGTTTATTTTGGTGTTTTTTTTTACTTTGATTTTCTTTATGACCGCGTACGATTTTCACAGCAATTATCGATGTACTGAACGGGAAATGATGCTTAGTATCCTACACGAAGATGGAAATTAAAAAAAAAGCAGACAATTTGCGAGTTGAGAAGTGACATTGATGATAATAATATTATGAAAATGTTATCTACGAAGAATTTATCAGATAAATGTCCAACAGATAATTACAACAACAAAAATTTCGATAATTTCAAAAGGTTTTTTTTGTCAATAGAATGCAATTTTTTTTTCTTCCACTTTTCCGGTTTTCCTGGTTTATGGATGAATTTCAAAACTGCATTTAGAAATGTTTTTTTAATGTACAAGGTGTGTAAATTAAGTAATGAGACTGATATTTTTTTAATTTTTTAATTCGAGTAGAATTACAATTCAATACTGTCTCTCTCAATGTAACGAGCATGTGCGTTTAACATAATTATATGTTTATTTTGGTGTTTTTTTTTACTTTGATTTTCTTTATGACCGCGTACGATTTTCACAGCAATTATCGATGTACTGAACGGGAAATGATGCTTAGTATCCTACACGAAGATGGAAATTAAAAAAAAAGCAGACAATTTGCGAGTTGAGAAGTGACATTGATGATAATAATATTATGAAAATGTTATCTACGAAGAATTTATCAGATAAATGTCCAACAGATAATTACAACAACAAAAATTTTGATAATTTCAAAAGATTTTTTGTTCCTCAATAGAATGCAATTTTTTATTTTTTTTCTTCTACTTTTCCGGTTTTCCTGGTTTTTGAATGGTTTTGAAAACTGCATGTAGACATTTTTCTTGAAAATACAAAGTGTGTAAATTAAGTAATAAGACTGATTTTTTTCAATTTTTTTATTCGAATAGAATTACCGTTCAATATTGTCTCCCTCAAAGCAACGAGCATGTGCGTTTAACATAATTATATGTTTATTTTGGTGTTTTTTTTCTTCGATTTTTTTTATGACCGCGTACGATTTGAACAGCAATCTTCGATGTGCTGAACGGGAAATGATGCTTATTGTCAATCTACTCTCATCGAAATTCGGCAAAGAGTCCTTAAAGTTCGACATAAAATTTCGAGTTATATTCAACCGATTGATTTCAAATTTGGTATGGACTATCAGTATATATCCCTCTATAGTCTCTACCTCGGACATTGCCAAATTGTTATTGCTATTTAAAAAAAATTAAATCTTAAAAAAAAGCGCGAGAAATAAACTTATTTTTAGACAGTCATTAAAGAAAATCTCTCTTTGGTACCTGCCATAATAACATTCTTATTAATCAATTAAATTGATTTTATTACTGTTTTAGAGGAATGAATGCTTTGGAATCGTGACAACCCCCTCAACCTTTTTTCACGGCCATATTTAGGGGCCTATAACTTTTTCATTTTTTTTGTACAATTTCTTTTTTTTTGTTAGTTCTTGAGACATCAATTAAAAAAAAAAACATTAAAAAAGAATAGTAATTTTTATCAAGCCCGAAAAAACGCCCGAAACTTTGGGCATCTGGGCATGAACCCTGCCTTAAGGGATCATCACAGTGTAAAATTTTCGAAAAATCGATTTTTTTTGCATTATCCGATCGTATACACGGTTATAAACGTTCTGTCCAATTTTTAGATCGAAATTCGAATTATTTCGGTCGCTACAGCCTTTCTTAGAAAAAGTGATTGGTGATTTCTTAGAAAAAGTGAACCCCCAGCATCAGTTTTGTCCTTCGGGAGAAGATTCGTGCCCGAGTCGAAAAATAAAAGTCTTATTTTCCGGCGTGTTTTCGGTCTAGACCGAATTCACGTCGAAAACCGGCCGGAATAGCGAACCATTCCGGCCAGGCTTTGCAGGCCGAAAACACGCCTGAACTCTGGATTTCGGTTTCTCCGTCAGCCTGCTTTCTCGGGCCGAAAACACGCTGAAACTTAAGATTTCGGCTTCTTCATCAACCCGCTTGCTCGGGCCGAAAACACGCAGAAATCTGGAATTTCGGTCTCCCCATCGCGCATCAATATTTGGTAATATCCCGAGCAGAAATCTAATCAGGCTGCCTGAGGATCCATCAGGGCCGGATCAGGGATCAATAAGGCGCCCTGATCAAGTACGCCTGATTTGAGCCAGACAGGGGCCTGAGCAGGGATCAATAAGGCGCCCTGATCAGGCACGCCTGATTTCCGCCAGACAGGGGCCTGAGCAGGGATCAATAAGGCGCCCTGATCAGGCACGCCTGATTTGCGCCAGACAGGGGCCTGAGCAGGGATCAATAAGGCGCCCTGATCAGGCACGCCTGATTTGCGCCGTATAGAAGCCTCATCAGGTATCAATAAGGCGCCCTGATCAGGCACGCTTGATTTGCGCCGGACAGATTGGGCCGGAAAGATTGGGACGGTCATCGCCAAAACCGGAACAAAAACTAAACGATCAAGTCAAGTAAAATAAAAACTCAAACTTTAAAAAAATGTTTTCATATGTTTCATATTTTTAATAACGTTAGTAAACTTGATAACGTGTAACTGCGATAATAATTTAATAAATGTTGATCTATTTTTGAACAAAAAATTAATCAAATGATTGAGCCAGATGACACGCATGTCTCAGGCTGGATGAGGCACCTGATCTGGGCCAGATAAGTTGCTTGATCCGAGCCAGATATAGTGCCTAATCCGAGCCTGGTAAGGTGCCTGATCCGGGCCTGATAAAGCGCCTGATCAGAGCCTGATAAGGTGCCTGATCCGGACCTGACTTTGCAAAAGCGTTACATCCCTGATCAGGGCCGGACTAAATTTGCCTGATCCGGCCCGAATTTGCTATTGTGGCAGCCTGATCCGGTCCGGATTTCACCCTGAACAAATTTCTGCTCGGGTTGCCGCCTATATAGCTACAGGCATATTTTTAATGAAGGCTATACACCAGTCTTGATGATGATGGGCTTGCTGGGATTGAGTATATTGGCCAGCAGTGCAAGATGTTCGCCGAAAAGAACGACGCGCAACGAATCACGCGGGAAAACCAGCGTGAAAGTTACAGCTCTAAGGAGGCTCGTACTGCTCGTAGACTCGAAAAAAATGAATCAAAACGAGTTTTTTTTAAAGAAGCGGAAGGACTACTATACGGACCAGGCATAGCTGATTAGCACTGGATTCCTGTAGGTTACCAATAATTAATATTTTCCCGACCGAAAATAGCAAAAAAAAACTATTTGACCTATCGACCCAAGCCAAAGTTCATTCTCTAGATTATTAAAAACCATCCTAAATGAAGTAAAAACATTCATAAAAAAAGTCATTTTATACTATTTTTATTGCACGAAGAAAGAAAAAAAAATTGTAAAAATCGTCACTTTTTTGTTCAAGCTCGAAAATTAATATGGTTTCACGATTTTTTTCGAGCTTTTTTTAGTTCATCGACCATAAAAATATATGTCAATTAAAAATAATTGTGGTTTTTGCGTTCCAGACAAGAATTAAGCACGCCATCTTTCCCGCCAGTTCGAGACTCCATAGCGGCGAGGCGCTTCTATCGTCAATTTAATACTCCGCCATTTTGAGACAATTAGTTAATAAAAATTTTTTTGTACTCTTCAAATGTGTGTTAAAGTACAATAAATTTTTCAAGAAGGTCCGTTGTTTCTTTCCTTATAAAAAAAAAAATCACAAAAAAATCACCTTTTTTAGGCCTCTACACCAGACGACTGCCTTAAAGGCATGTACAAGGTCAACATAACCTCACAAATTTGGCAACCCAGTTTTCTCATAAATGGTTAAGGTTTTTGAGGAAAAACAAAGCATCAGGCACTGGAGAATATCCTGACACAGAGCTTGAGAATTTTCTTTTGCCCTAAAAATTATTCATCCTTGAGAAATCTCGGTTCGAAAATTTTACCTATCTCTCTCGCACTCATATGTCACGTGGTACACCTTCTACATCGCCTTAAGGAAAATTCTGAGCACGTCACCATTCAAATTTCGTGAAAAAAAAATCGAAAAATTCTCTCCGACAAAACTTATCTACGAAAAAAAGCAAAAATCATGAACGAGGTTACGTATTCACCACCAACCACTTGTGTCTCCCGCGCTCGGGTATAGCGTTGCAGCTGTGGACGTGTGGCGCGTTAGAAACGGAAGTGACGCGTGTCTCTTGTGGACGAGATATTCAAGCCGGAACTCGGATCCGGCAGCGTGCGCTCAAGTGCCTCTCGGTACACAAGTGTCAGTTTCGTTTCTTCTTTTCCACGTGGATCATCTCTTTGTGATCGTCTTCAGGAAGAATTCCAAGGTAAGTCCGATGACGTTTGGTTTGCTTCCTGGGACGGGGGGGGGGGGGGGGAGGAGACGGGGGTGGCATGGTAGCGTAGTACATCTCGGTGGGAGTGTCGAGAAGTCTGGGAAGAGCGCAGACGAAGGGCTGAAATGGCAATCGGAGAAGTTGGATGTATAGCCGCGCGAGGCGAATAGATAGGGGTGTATAATGCGGGTCTTGAGGTAACAGCAATAACCCGTTCTATTTCGAGTGTGTTCTAAATCCGTACACGTGATGCCATACTTCAGCGACGAAGTAGTGAACAAGCGGCAGTGGTATCGCCACCAGCGGCAAAGCCAGAGGAGTCCCTATCGTCCGAACCACGAAATAAAATCTTGTGAAACGAGAGCAAAGATTCGGCGACCACGTAGTCGCTGAACAACAATAATCCCTGGAACCATCCATCGTCTTTGAGCCTGTCCAACAATCCTCCAAGGTAAAGTGTTAATTATTTGCAAACAAAAAAAAAAACAAACAAAAAACCCCTTCTATCCGGCTCTGTCGCTCACAATCTTGAGGAGGTAGGAACATTACGAAGAATCCAACTTTCGGGCTTGAATTTTTTTTTTTATGATGTTGACGAATACTTTATGCACCCTTTGGAAAAATTTGAGCTTTATTGACCGTTCAGTTTTTCGTAAGAAAATTACAAATTCGAGCACTTTGAGCTTGGTAAACGTCTTCGTTATGGAGACGAACGACCGGAAGTGCGGTATGATCACGGTTTTGCTGCTCACGTATCCAACTGAGGTCGTTGAAAAACTGAAATTTGATAAATTCGACACAACAGATATTTTGAAAAAAAAATCGAAAATTCGAACTTCAGCATGTAGTTCAAGCACTACATTATAAAACGGTTTTCAACTTCCGGTTGAATATTATCATAATGATGAAATAGCACCCCGTAGACTTGCCAACGTCGGGCGTAACAGCTGATTCGTTTAGCGAACATAACCTAGCTCTGCTTGGAAATTGTCGTGAACACGAGTCGCCATAAAACGTAAAATTTGATCTATAATATTAATTCCGCTGCCGTAATTCGGGCCTATTTAAGGGGTTACGTGGTTTTCGAGGCCACAAAAAACGAATATTTTCTCTATTTTTTAAAAATATAATATATAAATTAGTTTATTCAAAATGTAAAGCATATAAAAGAGCAATATTTCAACAATATTTAAAAAAAATTTCATCCAAAAATTTGGAAAATTCAGCCGGTGGGACCTGGTTTCCGGAGAACCCTAAAAAAAAAAGTGTCCTCGTGGTGGTCAGGATAACTCATGATAGCTATCTGAAATTGAAAAACCAATTTTTTTTCAGTTAGTAGATAAGTATAGCTCGTGATTGAACGAAGGTTTTAAAAAAAAATTCAAATTTGAATATTTGGCAGAGTTGTATGCAAAATAGTTCAATTTTCGTATAAATTTACACTACGTATAGCCTTGTAAAATTAGTTGTAATCGAAAAAAAAAAACCATCGTTCAATCACTAGTCAATGCTATTTAGAAGAAGTGTGCAAAATTTCAATAAGATCGGTGCATTAGTTTTTGAGAAATCGTGTCCACCGAATTCAAAAATAGTGTTTTGAAAAAAAATGTGTATACCTGCGTCGCTCCCGGCCGGTCTTTCCCAACGGGGGGAATTCCCAAAGGCTCTCTCTCCTAGACTTTTACTCCGATTGACTTAAAACTTTGGGAGAATATTCTGGACACATTGTACTATAGGATAATAAAATTAAAAAAAATGGATTTTTTGAAATTTTCAAACGTAATCTTAAATAAAATTCCGATAGATTTGGTGCAACGTTTTTTTTTATTCCATTTTTATGGTGAAACTGTCATTGTAAATATGACGGAGACTACTCCAGAGTCGTTGAGGATCTAATTTTTCCGTTTTTATTAGTAAATATGCAATAAATAAAATATTTACCACAAATTTGGCACTTTGGGATAAACAATACGAATATTCAACTTAAGCTAACATAAATCAGAACACCGTGGGATAGCATAAATTTAAGCTTTTTGTTGACCCTGAAGAACTAGTCGTACCTCCTTAAACATAATTTCTCTCTCTCTCTCTCTCTCTCTCTCTCTCTCTCTCTCTCTCTCTCTCTCTCTCTCTCTCTCTCTCTCTCTCTCTCTCTCTCTCTCTCTCTCTCTCTCTCTCTCTCTCTCTCTCTCTCTCTCTCTCTCTCTCTCTCTCCCTCTCTCCTTTCTGCTGCCCTTTCTTTCTCTCTCTCTCTCTCTCTCTCTCTCTCTCTCTCTCTCTCTCTCTCTCTCTCTCTCTCTCTCTCTCTCTCTCTCTCTCTCTCTCTCTTGCCCCTCTCACCTTGCATGTCTTGATCACAGCACATCCTCATTGAATCCTCTTCATCATCGTATCTTCTTTCAAGGAGACAACCACGTAGCTCCATTGACAAATTGTTAGACGTTTTGCTCAGCATTGGTGGCGCTTCATTCTGATTAAAGCTCAACAGTTGGCGCGCGACCGACACGAAGCCGGCTTCGCGTCGAGCCGTAAAAGGCGAGGTGCAACATCCCATGCAGCATCTCGACGTCTCGTCATTGCCTTTTCCCGACCGGCTCATCATTAACTCGTTTTTCCCCATTTTCTACGATCTTTTTCCTTCGATAACGACGAAAGTGCAATGCTCATAATTCGTAATTATTGCCTCCTTGATCGGCAATTTAATCCGCATCGTACGTCGATGAATCGTGAAAATATCGTGTCATCATTTGACTCGCTGATATCGCTGTCGAGGAAGATGTCCATTTCGGATAAAAAATATTGTAGAGTAAGTTGAAAGCGTTTTAAGAGAGTCGCATCTTTTTTTTCTTCCTCAATGTGCACACCGATCAGTGTTGAAATTACGATTTCCGCGTGTTACTATCACCGTTACCGCTTCGATATAATGCGAATGCTGTTACGAGATTATTGCCGGTAGGATGAGACGGGGGCTGCTTCCCGAGCAGAAATTTGTTCAGGGTGAAATCCGGACCGGATCAGGCTGCCACAATAGCAAATCCGGGCCGGATCAGGCAAATTTAGTCCGGCCCTGATCAGGGATGTAACGCTTTTGCAAATTCAGGTCCGGATCAGGCACCTTATCAGGCTCTGATCAGGCGCTTTATCAGGCCCGGATCAGGCACCTTACCAGGCTCGGATTAGGCACTATATCTGGCTCGGATCAAGCAACTTATCTAGCCCGGATCAGGTGCCTCATCCAGCCTGAGACATGCGTGTCATCTGGCTCAATCATTTGATTAATTTTTTGTTTAAAAATAGATCAACATTTATTAAATTATTATCGCAGTTACACGTTATCAAGTTTACTAACGTTATTAAAAATATGAAACATATGAAAACATTTTTTTGAAGTTTGTTTTTATTTTACTTGACTTGATCGTTTAGTTTTTGTTCCGGTTTTGGCGATGACCGTCCCAATCTTTCCGGCGCAAATCATGCGTGCCTGATCAGGGGCGCCTTATTGATACCTGATAAGGCTTCGATCCGGCGCAAATCAGGCGTGCCTGATCAGGGCGCCTTATTGATCCCCTGCTCAGGCCCCCTGTCTGGCACAAATCAGGCGTGCCTGATCAGGGCGCCGTATTTAATCCCTGCTCAGGAGCCCCTGTCCGACTCAAATCAGGCGTACCCTGATCAGGGCGCCTTATTGATCCCTGATCCGGCCCTGATGGATCCTCAGGCAGCCTGATTAGATTTCTGCTCGGGTTATTGATAGCTGATAAGGCTTCTATCCGGCGCAAATCAGGCGTGCCTGATCAGGGCGCCTTATTGATCCCTGCTCAGGCCCCTGTCCGGCGCAAATCATGCGTTGCCTGATCAGGGCGCCTTATTGATACCTGATAAGGCTTCTATCCGGCGCAAATCAGGCGTGCCTGATCAGGGGCGCCTTATTGATCCCTGCTCAGGCCCCTGTCTGGCGCAAATCAGGCGTGCCTGATCAGGGCGCCTTATTGATCCCTGCTCAGGCCCGTGTCCGGCGCAAATCATGCGTGCCTGATCAGGGCGCCTTCTTGATACCTGATAAGGCTTCTATCCGGCGCAAATCAGGCGTGCCTGATCAGGGCGCCTTATTGATCCCTGCTCAGGCCCCCTGTCCGGCGCGAATCAGGCGTGCCTGATCAGGGCGCCTTATTGGTCCCTGCTTAGGCCCCTGTCTGGCTCAAATCAGGTGTACCTGATCAGGGCGCCTTATTGATCCCCGATCCGGCCCTGATGGATCCTCAGGCAGCCTGATTAGATTTCTGCTCGGGTTGTTGTACGTTTTAGCAAGTTCCATGTGCTGCTTTTGTGCTGCGCTACACCCGGAGCAATAAAGTATTTCATAGTGGGACCTATTGAGGCTCTTTCGCATTCTGTAATGACAACATACTCTTTTACTCCTGTCTACGAGACAGTGTGAAACAGAGAGAGAGAGAGAGTCATGCGTTCGAGTGCACGTAATAAAAATGAAAACGTCTGCGAGTGAGATCGAAAGAGTCAATGGGTTAAGTGCTAGTAATAAAAAAAAAGCAGCGACGCTTTCGACTCTTCGTATGATCAATAAAACGTGTTACCGCGAAGTTTGAACAGAGATAAGTGATCGTCACGAGTTGCACGAATTTGAGGGGGGGGGGGGGGGGGGGGGGGAACCCTTTAGACGCCCGAAAATTAGTCATTTTTCATGAATTTTTTTAAGGCTGTTAAAATAATCGCATTAGTTTAACATTTTGACATTATCTTGTTATAACCTTAGAGTATTAATTTTTTTTTAACAAAACAAAATGGCGTCGTTTCAAGGTATTTCTTTAGGCGTATTTTGCTTCGATATCGAAAAGTGCTATATTTGTCTGATTTTTTTCTATTGATCTGAAACAGAAATCAAAAATATTTTTCGATTATTGACATGTGCAGGGGAAGGATATACCTAGAAAAATATAAAATTAAAGATTAAGGAGGCTTTTTAATCAAAATTTCATATTTTTGACCATTTTCACGACAATTTTTTTCCCGAAAAAAGTAATTTATTTACGCGATAATCTTAAAACTTTAGGTATATCCTTCTGATAATGGTTTTAGTGAGAAAGCCTCCAAAATGTCAGCCAGATCGATCAATAACTTTATGAGCTATAACATGAGCAATTTTTGAAAATGCAGTTTCGAGATAATCGCGTTTGAAGTTTCCCTAGTTCACAGCATATGCGGTCCCGGAGCACTCTCAACTATGGTGCTATAACTTCGTAAATATTTCATATTTCGATTTTTTGCGATTTTCCAGTATGCTCTTAATCCTTACGTACATTATAAATCTGACTTTCTGTCTGTCTGTGTGTTCCTCAATCACGCAAAAACGGCTTGATCGATGTCAATGAAATTTATCATGTAGATAGCTTATGGCCTGGGGTGAGACATAGGATAATTTTCATTCCAATATCAAATATTTTTCTAATTATAATATTAGGTGAAGTAAAAAGTTCTGAGCGTTTTTTCGCTTTATTTCGACGATGAAATTAACATAGTTATAATTATCCGATTTAGATCAAATATGCGCCGTTTTGTTCGATAACTTTTGTCCATTTTGAAGGCAATTTCATAATTCCGCGATTGAAGAAGTCCTCGTCCCTATTGGTAAAAAAAAACTTGACCAGCTCATTTTCACAAGCCTCTCTTGAGGCCAGTTTTGTACCATCAAGAAAATTTTGCAAATGCTTGAAAAGGTGATAATCGCTTGGTGCCAGGTCTGGACTATACGGCGGGTGCGACAGAACCTCCCATCCAAGCTCTCGGAGCTTCTGGCGCGTCGTTAAAGATGTGTGCGGCCTGGCGTTGTCTTGATGGAACACAACACCCTTCCTATTGGCCAATTCTGGCCACTTCGGGTCGATCGCTTGCTTCAATCTGGTCAGTTGTTGACAGTAGAGGTGCGAATTGAGTGTTTGACCCGATGGGAGCAGCTCATAGTCGATGATTCCCTTCCAATCCCACCAAACACACAGCAAAACCTTCTTGGCCGTTAATCCGGGCTTGGCGATCGTTTGGGCCGGCTTACCGCGATTGGACCACGATCTTTTCCGGCTATTGTTCTCGTATGTGATCCATTTTTCATCGCCAGTCACCGTCCGCTTCAAAAATTGGTCGATTTCGTTACGTTTCAGCAAAGAATCGCAGGCATCAATTCGTTCCAAAAGGTTCTTTTGCGAAAATTCATGTGGCACCCATACATCGAGCTTCTTCTTGAGACCAACCTTATGGAAATCGTTCCAAACGGTTTTCTGGCTAATCTTCAGTTGCTGGGCAATGGAATAAGTGCTCACATGCCGGTCCGACTCGACGATTTCCATGATTTAATCGACATTTTCGAGGATTGGCCTACCAGAGCGTGCCTCATCTTCGACGTCCATATTACCAGAACGGAATCGTTGGAACCACCGCTTTGCTGTTGCATTCGATACTGTATTGGGTCCATAAACAGCACAAATTTTTTTGGCCGCCTGCTCCGCCTTTTCACCTTGGTCGCAGTGCTACTGAAGAATGTATCGAATTTTCTCTTTTTTTTTTACGTCCATTCTGGAACGCTGTAACACACAACTGGCTTCACCAAACACAAAACTGTCAAAGAACCTTTTTTAAAGCGTAATGTCACCTTTAAATCGCCGTATAGTATGACCCGATGCGATGTACACATCGTGAGATATGGCTCACTAAAGACATCTAGCGAAAAACGCTCAGAACTTTTTACTTCACCCAATATTATATACTGAAATTTAATGTAAGGATGAAATTCAAATTATTATATAATCAATGAAATTAAAAATGTAGATAGCTTATGACACATAGGATACTTTTCATTCTAATTCTAATATCTAATATCTTTCTAATCTGTATGCCTGATGTTTGATCCACTATCACGCCTAAACGGCGGAACCGATTCGGATGAAATTTGCCACACATGTAGAGGGTTACTTGAAACAACACATAGGCCATGAAAAATAACATCTAATATTTTTCTAATTATAATATTAGACTCGAAGCTAATTCAATTATGAAATTATCAGTGTTATATAATTCTTATTATAGGATACAAAGAAATCAAATCTAATTAAAATAGATGATAATATAATATCAAATCTGATATAAATATAATATCTAATATTTTTCTAATTATAACATTCGTGTCAAATCTAATGTAATTATCAAATGCAAATTCTTATATAATACAACGAATCAAATATAATTTAAATTTGATAAAATCTAACGTCTAATATTTTTCTAATTATAATATTTTTTTAAATCTAATGATGAAATTTTAATTTTCATAGAATACGAACGACTAAAATATAATCAAAATCGAATAGAATCTAATTATAATATCACATATTTTACTAAATTCTGAATTACGTATGACAGCCTTTAAAAAAAAAATAATCCATTAAGGGGTATTTTAACACAAATTGCAAGATCCACGCAGACGAAATGATGGATAGAAGTTAGTATATTGTACTTTCGAAATATTTGAAAAAAAATCGATTTTTTTTAACATTGTAAAGGGTTTTCCCCCCTAATGGCCAATTGTTAAAATAAAAAAAAAAAAAACAATAATACTTTTGTCACGTTACATCAATTTATTGTTCAAAATGCACGCTCTGTGATATCGTTTCTAGTTTTTCTCATCTTTTCTTTGACCGTTTGAGTTTATTCGCGAGACTTGCGAGCGACCTCGTATGAGAATCCTTCATGCACTTAGACGCCTCGATGCGCTTTCTAATTACCACTTCGTTCTTCGCTCTGAAAATTTCATCCTCCGTTTATCAAGGTCGTAAATAGAGAGGCGGCGATGTACAAACGCTTCAGACGTTTGACGCAACTATGGAGAGACCTTCGCACGCTTGTTATAATAACCCTTTGGGATTTCCAAATGATCTGCTTGAAGACTGGAAAGATCCTGGATGCGAAAATAAAAAATCACGTTTTCCCATTGTTCGCAATACTTTAGTAGAGACAGCAATTTTTTCACAGATTCGGCCAAACGTTACTGAAAAAATTATTTTTCAAAGACCGATGCGCATAGTGCAGGTTTCCTGTGACATTTTTTCACGGCTGATAGACTTTTTCCTCACTTTTAACGCCGCAGGTTATGAAATCGTTATATATTCGGATTGAACGCGCGTGGCAAAAAAGTTCTGCGTATTGGAGAGAGGGGAATTTCGTCATGAAAAAAAAAAACAACGGTTACCTGTCTGACAAAATTTTTTATCATTCAGGAAAAATCTTTAGGCACTTAAGGCTACCTTGGCGCTCGGAAAAATAATTTTTTAATTAATTTTGACACCACTATCGATATAAAATAATATTTTTCTATATAAAATAATATTCTATATAAATAAATTAATTTTATATGAAATAATGTATATTAACTATATAAACTTATTTTTAACCAATACATTATAGTTTTATGAACGAATAAAAAAAAATTAAACAACAGAGGAGATATAAGTCGTCTAGTAGGATCCTCTTTTGAAAATCCTCGCCGATGGTGGAAGTTTTTTTCTGGCGGGCATCGTCTGAAAGAATTAAAAGAATTTCTAGTAAAGAAAGGTAATAACTAAAGTGTAGCATAGGAAAATTTTTTAAATATTTTTTGTAGAAATTACAGCCGTTTGAAAAAAAAACTTTGATTTTTACAAAAAAAATTTAGTTATAAAAATTAATACAAAATGAACGCGGCATCCAATAAAAAAAAAATCCTATGCTACATCCTAGATAATATTATAAAGAATAAGTTTTAGAAATTTCATCAAAATCGATTGAAAGCCCGCGGCAAAAAAGTTCTGCGTATTGGAAAAAGGGGAATGTCGTCATAAAAAAAAAACAACGTTTACCTTTCTGACAGAATTTTTTTATCCTTCAGAAATAATCTTTAACCGTTTAAGGCGTTCCGTCACCTTGGCGCTCGGAAAAAAGGTATAACATTTTTCGGAAATTTTAACGCGACTAATAAATATATAAAACAATTTTTATTTTTCACAAATATATTATAGATTTATGAACAAATAAAAAAAACGAATCAACAAAATTAAAAAATAGCCGAGATATGAGTCGTCTAGTAGGATCCTCTGTTAAAAATCCTCGTCGATGATGGAACTTTTTTCTCTGTCACGCATCATCTGAAAATTGAAAAAAAAATTCTTGTAAAAAACGGTAATAGTTCAACTGTAGCACAGGAAATTTTTTTTTTATTTTTTTTTTGTTGTAGAAATGACAGCCGTTTGAAAAAAAAACTCGGATTTTTACCAAAATGTTGAGGTTAAAAAATCAATAGAGAATGAACGCGGCATCCAATAAAAAAAATCATATGCGACATCCCAGATAATATTATAAAGAATATGTGGTATTTCATCAAAATCGGTTAAGTAGATCTCGAGATATTTTGTCCATTAGTTTGAAAAGAGGGTCCTACTAGACGACTTATATCTCCGCCAATTTTTCGTTATTTTTATTGATTTGTTTATAAGTTGTTCATAAAACTATAATATATTTGTATGAAATAAGTATTATATTATATATTTAATAGTCGCGTCAAAATTTTTATTTATTTTAATACCTTTTTCTTTCGGGCTCCAAGCCCGAGCAGAAATCTAATCAGGCTGCCTGAGGATCCATCAGGGCCGGATCAGGGATCAATAAGGCGCCCTGATCAAGTACGCCTGATTTGAGCCAGACAGGGGCCTGAGCAGGGATCAATAAGGCGCCCTGATCAGGCACGCCTGATTTGCGCCAGACAGGGGCCTGAGCAGGGATCAATAAGGCGCCCTGATCAGGCACGCTTGATTTGCGCCGGATAGAAGCCTTATCAGGTATCAATAAGGCGCCCTGATCAGGCACGCATGATTTGCGCCGGACAGGGGCCTGAGCAGGGATCAATAAGGCGCCCTGATCAGGCACGCCTGATTTGCGCCGTATAGAAGCCTCATCAGGTATCAATAAGGCGCCCTGATCAGGCACGCATGATTTGCGCCGGACAGATTGGGCCGGAAAGATTGGGACGGTCATCGCCAAAACCGGAACAAAAACTAAACGATCAAGTCAAGTAAAATAAAAACTTAAACTTAAAAAAAATGTTTTCATATGTTTCATATTTTTAATAACGTTAGTAAACTTGATAACGTGTAACTGCGATAATAATTTAATAAATGTTGATCTATTTTTAAACAAAAAATTAATCAAATGATTGAGCCAGATGACACGCATGTCTCAGGCTGGGTGAGGCACCTGATCCGGGCCAGATAAGTTGCTTGATCCGAGCCAGATATAGTGCCTAATCCGAGCCTGGTAAGGTGCCTGATCCGGGCCTGATAAAGCGCCTGATCAGAGCCTGATAAGGTGCCTGATCCGGACCTGAATTTGCAAAAACGTTACATCCCTGATCAGGGCCGGATTAAATTTGCCTGATCCGGCCCGGATTTGCTATTGTGGCAGCCTGATCCGGTCCGGATTTCACCCTGAACAAATTTCTGCTCGGGAGGTGATGTAACCCCTTGAAAAATGAGAGGCGGAACTTTCGGACAAGTAATTCACACGGACGGTTAACATTTCAGCAAAAACCATAGCGTAAGTCCCTGCGTAATTGCCTGGCGCAGGATGTAAGGCTTTGTGTTTCTATCCTAAATATCAGCTATCGATGAAAAATATTGATTTATAAATTGCGGATATTACGTTGATCTTCCACGTTACCACAAAACGAAGTCCATCTTAAGGGCTTACATACACCTGAGACGGCTAAAAGTAAGGTTATGTTTAAGAATTTTTTTATGTATAAAACTGAATTTCATTGAACAACCATGATATACATTTCAAGGTATGACATTTTATCTACATTGTGTGAAAATTTGGTTCAAAAATTTCAAACGGTAAAAAAGTATCCGTCGTTTTCCTGGGACGTGTTTTTGTTGACAGCGTTTGCGGTACGAGACGTGCCTCTGTCATTTTTTATCTGAAAAAAAAATAGTTGTTTCTTAAAACAGATAGATAAAACTAGTACTTATCGAGCCGGAATTTAAAAATTTAATTTTTTCGGGTAATAGCAGTCACTGGAATAAAACAGGCGATTTTTCGCCTCAAAATTGTTCAGTACTTATGATAAAAAAAAAAAAAAACTATGCCACGTATCGAAAAAAACGGCTCGATAAGTACTAAATTATTGTGTGAAGCATAACTGTGCAAAACTTGATCCCGATCGGTCTAGTAGTTTCGGACATATTTCTGGTATCGGTTTTCAAAGCACTGTTTCGAGTAAAACGCATTAAAATTTTTGAGTACACTTTACACTGAAATAACGTTTTTATTTTAAGCTTCCATGAAATCGTCGATTCCTGGGCCATATGACGGATCTTCCTTAGATATTGACGCTTCCATTAGATCTTTTTTTTTTTGCTGTGTCAACTTCATTCATAGTCAAACTCATAGACAAACAGATGACAAAGGCCGCGTCTACCTGCGCGCCAAGCGTTAGTCGTTGCTCACCCGGTCAGTTACAAAACGCTATAACTTCGTCATTACTGCGAATTTCCTTATGAAATTTTCAGGGTAGACACTCAAAGGATAGTACTTTCGAATGAGCACCTTTTTGAAAAGTCAATCTTTTTTACCTACCCAGGTGTATGTAAGCCCTTAAGATAATACTCTCGCCACAGTCACGTTGAAACGCCTAATATTGGGTGAAGTAAAAAGTTCCGAGCGTTTTCCGCTAGATGTCTTTAGTGAGCCATATCTCACGATGTATACATCGCATCGGGTAATACTATACGGCGATTTAGAGGTGACATTACGCTTCAAAAAAAGTTCTTTGACAGTTTTGTGTTTGGTGAAGCCAGTTGTGTGTTACAGCGTTCCAAAATAGAGGTAAAAAAAAAGAGAAAATTCCAAAATTCCAAAATGGAAGTAAAAAAAAGAGTGGCGGTTCCAACGATTCCGTTCTGGTAATATGGACGTCGAAAATGAGGCACGCTCTGGTAGGCCAATCGTCGAAAATGTCGATAAAATCATGGAAATCGTCGAGTCGGACCGGCATGTGAGCACTTATTCCATTGCCCAGCAACTGAAGATTAGCCAGAAAACCGTTTGGATCCATTTGCTTAAGGCTGATCTCAAGAAGAAGCTCGATGTATGGGTGCCACACGAATTGACGCAAAATAACCTTTTGAACCGAATTGATGCCTGCGATTCTTTGCTGAAACGTAACGAAATCGACCAATTTTTGAAGCGGATGGTGACTGGCGATGAAAAATGGATCACATACGAGAACAATAGCCGAAAAAGATCGTGATCCAGTCGCGGTGAGCTGGCCCAAACGATCGCCAAGCCCGGATTAACGGCCGAGAAGGTTTGGCTGTGTGTTTGGTGGAATTGGAAGGGAATCATCTACTATGAGCTGCTCCCATCGGGCCAAAACCTCAATTCGGACCTCTACTGTCAACAACTGACCAGATTGAAGCAAGCGATCGACCAGGAGCGGCCAGAATTGGCCAATAGGAAGGGTGTTGTGTTCCATCAAGACAACGCCAGGCCGCACACATATTTAACGACGCGCCAGAAGCTCCGAGAGCTTGGCTGGGAGGTTCTATCGCACCCGCCGTATAGTCCAGACCTGGCACCAAGCGATTATCACCTTTTCAAGCATTTGCAAATTTTTCTTGACGGTACAAAACTGGCCTCAAGAGAGGCTTGTGAAAATGAGCTGGTCAAGTTTTTTACCAATAGGGACGAGGACTTCTTCAATCGCGGAATTATGAAATTGCCTTCAAAATGGGCAAGAGTTATCGAACAAAACGGCGCATATTTGATCTAAATCGGATGATCCTAACTATGTTAATTTCATCGTCGAAATAAAGCGAAAAAATGCTCAGAACTTTTTACTTCATCTAATATAATGGTTACCTAACCCCTCACGTTTTGTATCAGACTATCCATTCCGGCTACTAATACATAGATACTCTGCGTATACGGATATGCACACACTACTCTAATCTAGTTCTAGTCTGCTCCAGTCGCTTCGTGGCTCTAGTATCGCTAGACATTGCTTTATTTAAAGCGTTATATCTCTGAAACTAGAGGTCAAAATTCATGTTTTTTTTTTATCCACTTCGTCATATGTTCCTCTGTAATTCAGACTTAAAAAAAAATCTGTAGAAAAGTTTCGAAGTTATTGCGTGAAATGTGAAATGTTCCACTGCTCCCCATAAGAACACGTGTAAAACCATAAAATCTTTTATTGCCAATATCTCGAAAACGGAACGGTGAATTCTTTTGAAATATTGCAGGTAATCATTTTATAGTGTCCTGAATGAGTCCTCAAAATGAATAAAAAATCTATAGAAAAACGCCTTGGCAAGACTGCATTAAAACTTTGCTGAAGCGAAAATGCTAATTTTCCGACCCCCTCAGTTTCAAAATAGATTAGTCATTGATCGGTCATTTGATTTTCGTCTCTGGCAGTTAAGAGCCGCCTTATTCGATCTCGAGGGATCTATAAACCTGAGAAACACGGCGCTTTGCTAGATAAAACGCCGACCTCGTTTCTCAAGAGCTTCCCTGTTGCGCGAACACGCGGTCGATTTACAACGCGAACTTCCAAAGCAGATCAACCGTAACGTGACATAAAATTTAATGGAACCGGCACGAGCCATAAAAATCGAGCGTAGTTATTTTCTATTAAGGCAAAAACCCCATTCGCGCCTTAACCTCGCTCCGAATATTCATTTCGTTTATTTTCAATAGTGCATCGATTTTTCGAGACCGCTATAAGAGCCTTGCAGGAGTTGCAGAACTGATGGACCGTAAGGTTACGCGCAAAATGTAGATGTTTCCGGGAAGCCCGAAGATTTTGGAAAAACCTCGATTGTGTGGTCGTGAGGCGGAATTTGCTTTTTTTTTTCATTTTCCAAAATATTTTTTCATATTTTTCATGAAAAAAATTATGCTCTCAGCAATCGTAAAACTTTTTCTTTATTTTTAACAAGTATTTTTGTACCTACTGATATTTTTGTACAAGGATTTGCTGAAAAATATGGCCTGTAGACCCCATTAAGACGGACAACCACTTTAGGAGACTGAAACCCGAGCAGAAATTTGTTCAGGGTGAAATCCGGACCGGATCAGGCTGCCACAATAGCAAATCCGGGCCGGATCAGGCAAATTTAGTCCGGCCCTGATCAGGGATGTAACGCTTTTGCAAATTCAGGTCCGGATCAGGCACCTTATCAGGCTCTGATCAGGCGCTTTATCAGGCCCGGATCAGGCACCTTACCAGGCTCGGATTAGGCACTATATCTGGCTCGGATCAAGCAACTTATCTGGCCCGGATCAGGTGCCTCATCCAGCCTGAGACATGCGTGTCATCTGGCTCAATCATTTGATTAATTTTTTGTTTAAAAACAGATCAACATTTATTAAATTATTATCGCAGTTACACGTTATCAAGTTTACTGACGTTATTAAAAATATGAAACATATGAAAACATTTTTTTTAAGTTTAAGTTTTTATTTTACTTGACTTGATCGTTTAGTTTTTGTTCCGGTTTTGGCGATGACCGTCCCAATCTTTCCGGCCCAATCTGTCCGGCGCAAATCATGCGTGCCTGATCAGGGCGCCTTATTGATACCTGATAAGGCTTCTATACGGCGCAAATCAGGCGTGCCTGATCAGGGCGCCTTATCGATCCCCGCTCAGGCCCCTGTCTGGCGCAAATCAGGCGTGCCTGATCAGGGCGCCTTATTGATCCCTGCTCAGGCCCCTGTCCGGCGCAAATCATGCGTGCCTGATCAGGGCGCCTTATTGATACCTGATAAGGCTTCTATCCGGCGCAAATCAGGCGTGCCTGATCAGGGCGCCTTATTGATCCCTGCTCAGGCCCCTGTCTGGCTCAAATCAGGCGTACCTGATCAGGGCGCCTTATTGATCCCTGCTCAGGTCCCTGTCTGGCTCAAATCAGGCGTACCTGATTAGGGCGCCTTATTGATCCCTGATCCGGCCCTGATGGATCCTCAGGCAGCCTGATTAGATTTCTGCTCGGGAAATTGAATGATTTTTTGGATTTTTTTTTATTATGAAAAAAAACGGAAATTTCCACAACTCTGACAATAATTTATTCATATTTTCATACATCTCTGGTAATTTTTTCAAGTTATTTCATGCATTAATTAAGGTGTAATCCGCTGTGTCCCTTGGCGTGTCGTCATCGTCGTTGTCGATTTGCGGGAATTGTGCAGCTCGCAATTCGCATCTGAAATAGTCCAACAAATTTTTATACATTCTTGAGATGTTTTTTTAAGAACATGAACCTAAATTTTGAAAAAAAAAATCGAGAATTCAATGTTGGAACGTGTTTGAAAAAAAAAAATGATCGATTTTTAGCATTTTTTTCCCGGCATTTTGTAATAATAAATATGTTTTAAACAATCTAATCTTTCCAACTTTAGGTTCATGTTCTAATAAATTATATTATGTAAACGTGTTCCAAATTTGAAGTTGATCCATCAATTAGTTTTTGAGTTACAGCAGTCCTTCATCTTCCTCATGCAACTCATTTAAAGCTTGCATTTCCTCTTTACGACCTTTTCGAGCTTATTGTATCTCTAATAAACTTTTTCTATTTTGCCGAGCCACGCGGATCTGATCCATTTGCTCGGCATATCCGTAGCTCTGCCTGCCAACTACGATTTGTAGTTCATTCATAACCATGAGTAGGGTTGAATTTCCTTCATTGAATAAAATAGCAGCAAGAAATGCCGCTACCTCTATTATTTTGTACCCAGAATGGAGTCGTTTTGGAGCTAATCGCCAAACGGTCGAGTTTAGGTTTGTTTGGGTTATGAAAACCCAAACAAACTACCTAACTGAGCGCTCGTGGATATCTGAGCACGCTTGGGCGTCGAGCAGAGAGTCTTTATCATTTATATACATACCGTTAGAAGGAATCCGAATATCGTTTTGAAATCTTCAGGGTGTCTTCTTAAGATATTTTGCTAACGATTTATAAAATTTAAAAAAAATGATTTTTTGAAGCATCTAAAGTGGTTGTCCGCCTTAAGGCATCAGTCTCCATCTATTGCACATATTCTAAATCGGAATTACAAAATAGGCGTTTTATTATACACGTAATTGACTATACAAAATTATTTTTCACAGCGATACATGTCAAAATGGCGACTGTGTAGCATTTTTCCGATGACGCCTTTATTTCTGGAAGGTCAACGGCCGGACCAACAGCTCCTATAATTTTTGAGTTATGATGAGACATTAAAGTTTTTTCGATTATACGTAAGAATAGCTATAGAAGTACGTAGGATTTTTTTGATATATTGTTTTTTGTCAAAATGTCGAATTTCTAAAACAAAAATTATAAAATGCCATGAGAAAATCGGCAGAAAATTGTTTATGAAAAAAGGAACGATGCAATATAATAAAAAAAAAATCCGACGTAATCCCTCAGAAAATGTAATTATAAATATACAGTTAAAATTTCAAGTGAATCGGTTGAAATTTGTTTGAGTCCACCTCCAGGCACTTATTGCAGCTATTTGGGCCGATTTTCAAGTCCACGCAAACCGCAATATCTGTCGCTATATTCAACACATTTTTACCGCTCGAAATCGATGTTGGGGCCAAGTCGAATTGAAACTTTCGTTACTGTTCTGTGTGAAACCGCCAATGCATCGAGTAAGAAGATCATCACTGGTTTTAGTGCTTTAGTATCCCCTGCCGTATACCTGCTCTAGTCCCCCAAATTACAGCACACCACGGTGCTCATAAAAGGAACTCATTGCGGATCAAGAGGGGTTGCGCTAGAATTCGAAAATTAAGTACTTAGAGATTTTTCACACTCATAATCATTTGGAATATCATTTTATATGTACCAAGGTACCTTTTTAACAAAAAAAAATCGATTTTTGGAAAATCCTAGAGTAGTCTAAGGCCTTAAATGACTTATGTTGTACATAAAAATATTTTTTAAATGTTTTAGTTTTATTTTTTATATAATTTTTTTGCCCACTGCAAAATGACGCCTAAAAAAAATACCGCCTGATAGAAGAAAGTCCTACTCCTCCAAATATTGTCCGAAAGACAAAAAAAACTAAAAAAATGATCGATCAGTATGAAAAAGTGTAGAGGCGTACGGAGGATTTTTTGTTTTCGATGAAAATTAACAAAAAGTTGGCAATTTCAAAATTAATTGTCAATTGGGCCTTTTTTCGACAGTTTTTCTTTAAAAAAGAAAGTGAAATTTTCAAATTGAAAAAAAAAAACGCTTCCGTACGACGTTTAGGAATGGCGCGAAGAATGATTTGGCAAAACTTTAGACGGATAGCTTGAAAACTCTTCGTTTGAAATCTTCTACCGTTTTGAAAAACGACGTTTCGAGAAAAAAAAAAAAAAAACGTAGCTCACGAAGAGCTCGCTCATCCAGCTGGTCGAATCCCTTTTTCGAAGAAAGACTATAGCGACCGGAATAATTCGAATTTCGCGACCAAAAATTAACAGCATGTTTATGACAGTCCATATCTTTGGATAATACAACAAAAAAAAAACGATTTTCAAAAACACTGCAACGGTCCCTTAATTGAGAGAATAATATGTGACGTTTCTTTCCAAAACATAAGTTGCATCGAATGAAAAGCAACAGAAATGAATTTTCAGCAATCTTTCACCAACTAAACTATTATCACGTGTCGACGTCCCTCACTTTTTCTCATGACACAAGTGTTGGTGGAAGCCAAAGATTGGCGAGAGTGCAAGGTGGAGACAGCTAGGCAAAAAACTCCATTTCCGTTTTCTCCGGAACGGTAAACATTTTCAAAGAAAAAAAAAAAAAAGTAAAGTACCCAAGAACTTTTTGCTCTCGATTCTGCGTTAAGGACGTACGATCATGGGGACGAATCCAACTTTCGGGCCTGAAATTTTTCTACGATGTTGACGAATACGTTGTGCACCCTTTGGAAAAATTTCAGCTATATTGACCGTTCAGCTTTTTCGTAATAAAATTGCAAAATCGAGCACTTCAAGCTAGTTAAGTACGTCGTCGTTATGGAGACGGTCGACCGGAAGTGCGGTGATCACGGTTTTGCTGACTTACGTATCCAACTAAGGTCGTTGGAAAACTGAAATTTGATAAATTAGACATAATAGATATTGTAAAAAATCGAAAATTCGAACTTCACCGTGTAGTTTTTTTTTTTATTGGTTTGTTCCAGTCGTACAGGGGGTCTTACCCTTTTTTACGAGCCCCTATCTCAACTTCGGTCTGTCACCCATTCCAGTTCGCCCTTCTATATTTTCCTGATTCCACAATTCCCACCTCCCCTCCACAATTCCCCCGTCTACCTTCCATCCCCCCACCTTGCGGCCCGCAGCCGACTTCCCCCTCTGTATCATATTCATCATGACATTTCTGTCATGGGTATAGGGAAACTGCGGAAAACCTACCCGAGCAGAAATCTAATCAGGCTGCCTGAGGATCCATCAGGGCCGGATCAGGGATCAATAAGGCGCCCTAATCAGGTACGCCTGATTTGAGCCAGACAGGGACCTGAGCAGGGATCAATAAGGCGCCCTGATCAGGTACGCCTGATTTGAGCCAGACAGGGGCCTGAGCAGGGATCAATAAGGCGCCCTGATCAGGCACGCCTGATTTGCGCCGGATAGAAGCCTTATCAGGTATCAATAAGGCGCCCTGATCAGGCACGCATGATTTGCGCCGGACAGGGGCCTGAGCAGGGATCAATAAGGCGCCCTGATCAGGCACGCCTGATTTGCGCCAGACAGGGGCCTGAGCGGGGATCAATAAGGCGCCCTGATCAGGCACGCCTGATTTGCGCCGTATAGAAGCCTTATCAGGTATTAATAAGGCGCCCTGATCAGGCACGCATGATTTGCGCCGGACAGATTGGGCCGGAAAGATTGGGACGGTCATCGCCAAAACCGGAACAAAAACTAAACGATCAAGTTAAGTAAAATAAAAACTTAAACTTAAAAAAAATGTTTTCATATGTTTCATATTTTTAATAACGTCAGTAAACTTGATAACGTGTAACTGCGATAATAATTTAATAAATGTTGATCTATTTTTAAACAAAAAATTAATCAAATGATTGAGCCAGATTACACGCATGTCTCAGGCTGGATGAGGCACCTGATCCGGGCCAGAAAAGTTGCTTGATCCGAGCCAGATATAGTGCCTAATCCGAGCCTGGTAAGGTGCCTGATCCGGGCCTGATAAAGCGCCTGATCAGAGCCTGATAGGGTGCCTGATCCGGACCTGAATTTGCAAAAGCGTTACATCCCTGATCAGGGCCGGACTAAATTTGCCTGATCCGGCCCGGATTTGCTATTGTGGCAGCCTGATCCGGTCCGGATTTCACCCTGACCAAATTTCTGCTCGGGTATACCAATACAGCCGGTCATCAAGTTCGCCCCCCAGTCGTGGAACTAGTCTTATTTTGCCGCGAAATGCCGAAGAAAAACATTTCACGACGAAATGTACGCGACTGGGATTCGAACCCGGGACCTCCCGGGTCCGCAGGTTTAGTGGCAAGCACGCTAACCACTAGACCATTGCACCGGTTTCTTTCACCGTGTAGTTCAAGCACTACATTATAAAACGGTTTCAACTTCCGGTTGAATATTATCATAATGACGAAATAGTAACCATAGACTTGCCAACGTCGGGCGTAACAACTGATTCGTTTGGCGAGCATAACCTAGCTCTGTAGCGAGATTCTGTAACACGGTAGCGACAGTTTTCGTTGTCGCTGGCTTGGCGACAGCCAA
>OZ010721.1:823244-1051530 GCA_963932345.1 Ophion ventricosus
CTTTTCAACATAGAGCATTTAACATTATGACACTGATGATGAATTTGTCATAATGTACTGAGTGATTTGGCAATTTTTCAGCCATGAACGTAGGCAGTTTAAATATCTCCTTATGTTAAAAAGGGTTTTTGTTTTATTGTAAATTTTATATGAACGGGGTAGACGACCGATTTAAAATTTCGAAGGCACACTCAGTTGATGAGCCAGAATTTACCGTATAAATTTCAATCAAATGGTAGCACGTCACCACTTGTCCCGAAACTCTTTAAATCTTCAAAGACTCGAAATTGAGAAGCGCCCAGATAAACTGAAAAAAAATGTTTACAGACAGTTTTTCAATTACGGCTATCCAAACAGTTTCTCGAAGAAAAAGAAAAAAAATACATTCTTCATCTTATTACATTAGAGGCAGACGATGAGTGGAAACACGTTTGTGCTTTGAAAATTGATATTTTTCTCTCATATATCTAGAAGGGAAGCGTGGAAAAAAAATATTGACCGCCCTCGTTGAACCCATCTGACGGTGAACCTGGCGAGAAAACCCGCAGACGTGTAATTAGCTTCGAGAGTTTATTAACTCGTTAAATATCTTCCAAGGATTTCCGTGACGATCGGGAGAGAAAGAGAGAGGACAGACGAGAAACTCGACCCGTTCGCCATGAACCTCTTCATTATGTATTATCCAATATCAAATTACTCTAGGCTATATATACATATATTACTACACCTACGACTGGATGCTCGAGACAAAAAAAAAAAAGAAATTGCGACATCACGAAACTATGAAGAATAGATCGTCATAGAGTAGCTTTATATTTTCCAAACCTGTTGCTCATTTGTAACACCTGTGATGCATCGCATTCTACTCTCATTGCTCATCTCGGTTTCATCGTGCTGTCCTATTCCTATTGACTAAATACAACGCGAAAGACGTTGCCAAACATTTCCAAGCGCCAATGCGCTAAGGTTTCTGCACTTTAAGAGGTTAACACCAGCCGGAAATTTTGGAAAAATCGATTTTTTATTTTAATTGCTTTCCTATAGTTTGAACCTTGAAGAAAATGTTAAGCTGAATGCGAAGTCTGTACCTACATATTAAGGGACAACACCACTGTGACGGCTTCAAAAAATCGATTTTTTGAAAACCATCTAGAAAAATCTAAAATACATTTAAGATTAAGATGCCGTTGGACCCAGGTCGAAAAAATAATTATTTTCGGAGATATTGAATATTTTGTGGAGCGGTGCAGCGCTCCGTGACGCTCGGGGTCCCGCGCAGCCGCCTCTTCCTGAGGAAGTATTGGAGGCAATTACGCCAGTCTTCGAAAATTTGAGCAGAGACGATTTGCTGCAGCGTTGTTTGGGCGGCTTCACGCAAAACAACAACGAAAGCTACAACAAATCAGTTTGGGCAATAGCCCCCAAGTGTCAATCCGGGAGCAAAAAAATCGTCGATATTGCAGCTGATATCGCGGTATTATTATTCAATGATGGCCTGAGAAGCCTCATGAAAGTTTTGGAGACGTTGGGGATAACTATCGGCCCAAATTGTTTCAATTTTTGCGTTGAAACCGACGCAGCGCGGATCGAGCTGACGGAGCGCTCGCTCACAGACGCTGCAAAAGAGGCAAGAAGAGCCTCTACAAGTTCGAGAAAAGATGCTAGGGACAATCATTTGCTTCTTGAAGGCCAGCTATATGGTGCCGGCATCGCTGATTAAAGGTAAAAAATTTTTTTTCCAATTTATCGCATAAATTAACAAACCTAAAACTTTGAACGCGTTTTTCTCAAAACCACTTTTTTGAGTGCGGCACGCAGCAGAACTCGAGCAATTTTTATCCGATCGACTTCAAATTTGGACTGCATCAATAAAACTAGATTATCTAAAGAAGTACATAGGATTTTTTCGATATCTCAATAATAATAAAAAGTTATAGCCTATTATCGACGAGAAATTTTGCTCGAAAATCGTCCTTTAATTTCAAAAGCGTGCCTATTTTTTAAAAATCAATATTTTTTCAAATCCCTATGTACTTCTCTTCAAAATATCATATTATTAACGAAAACACTCGGTATTTTTTTTCAGATCGACTTTGAAGAGAGTTCTGCTGCGTGCCGCGAACCACTGCAGAGGCAACAGTACCTGACGCGGGAGCTTCCCCAGCGTCACCATGGGGCGTGAAAAATTTGAAATTTTTTTTTTATGTATCTTCAATAAACAACGAACAAAACAAAAATTTTTTTTTCGGATATCTCTTTTTTTTCCCACAAAAAAAAATTCTTGAAAAATGGCAAAAAAACAGGGGGTCACAGTGGTGTTCTGCCTTAACGAAGATATTATTGGGAGTACAAATAAGTCTCCGCCGTTTTTTATAAAAAATTGGGCAATTATTGTAAAAGAACGGTACTTTATGTTTTATTCAAAGTATTGTCCATTGCTAGCTAGTTGGAAGAACGCTTCATCTTTTGAGGCTATCCACAAATCGACCCAATTTTTGGTATCTTCATATGATGTGAAGTGCTGCTCAGACAGGCCACGCGTCATCGATCGAAATAAATGATAATCAGAGGGAGCAATGTCTGGTGAATACGGCGGGTGGGCTAAAACTTCCCAATTGAGTGTTTCCAAGTAGGTTTTGACCGGCGCCGCAACATGTGGACGAGCATTATCATGCAGGAGAATAATTTTGTCGTGTCTGGAGTAGTAGTGGGCGCGTTTTTCCTTGAGTGTTCGGCTCTATCTCATCAATTGTGTTCGGTAGAGAGCCCCAGTAATGGTTTCGTTCGGTTTGAGCAACTCATAATACACGACACCAAGCTGATCCCACTAAATACACAACATAAGTTTTTTTCCATGAATATTCGGCTTGGCTGTCGATGTTGAAGCATGGCCAGGTGGTCCCCATGATTTCCTCTTCTATGGGTTATCGTAGTGGATCCATCTTTCATCACCAGTGAATATACGATGCAAAAAACCCTTTCGCTTATGCCTGGCAAGCAGCATTTAACGTGTGCAAAATCGGCGTTCAACGTTTCTCGGCTTCAGTTCATATGGAATCCAATGTCCTTGCTTTTGAATCATTCCCAACGATTTTAAACTATGTGAAATTGCTTGTTGAGTCACTCATAATGTAAATGCAAGTTCTTCTTGCGTTTGGCACGAATCTCCCTCCGATAATGCTTCCAATTCCGCGTCTTCGTACACTTTCGGCCTTCCGCTACGTTCTTTGTCTTCGACGTCAAACTCACCGTTCTTAAACTTTTAAGACCACTCACGACAATTTCTCTCACTTAAAGCAGCCTCACCATATGCTTCTACAAGCAATCGATGCGCCTCAGCTGCAGATTTCTTCAAATTAAAGAAGTAAATCAAAAGTTTCCGCAAATGACGCTTATTCGGCTCAAAACTCGACATTTTCGCACGAAAAAAATTATGTGATGATGATACAAAATCGCTAATATTTCAAGGTTATGGTCTTGCCAGATATCCAACCTTACGATATGACGTTTTACATCGGACAATTTCAACCATAACCTCCTGGTGGGGCCATCTTTTGTCAAACGGCAGAGACTTATTTGTACTCCCAATAATTTTTTTCTACCGCACTGTGTAGCGCTCCCTTAGATCGATTCGCCCTTCGCTTCTATGAAACTAGTACCTGAGCATAGATTTCTTCATGGAAGGTCCGATTCACGGTCTTGTATACAGGTCATGAAACGAAGGCGAATTTCAGTGATGGGGAACGAAAGTAAAAACGCTATGATATGGAAAATCGCACCGAAAATAAGTTTCAGTGGTATGAAAGTACTAAGAAATAGCTACTTGCACCCGAGTAGAAATCCTGCTCCGGCTACAATAAAGGCCTGATCAGGCATCCTGATTTCTTTTTCATGCCTTGATCAGGATTTTTTATCAAGCCCTGATCATTTTTGTGACACTTTCCCTGACTTCGGTCTGATCAGGGTAAAAAATCAAGGCTTGATCAATGGAAAAGATCAAGGCCTGATCAGGATAGAACATCAAGGCTTGATCAGTGAAAAAAATCAAGGCCTGACCAGGATAGAACGTCAAGGCTTGATCAGTGAAACAAATCAAGGCCTGACCAGGATAGAACATCAAGGCTTGATTACAGTGCAAAATAAAGGCCTGATCAGGATAGAAAATCAAAGCCTGATCAGCGTAAAAAATAAAGGCCTGATCAGTGCAAAAAATCTAAGCCTGATCAGGGCTTAATTTTTCAAGGATTAATTGAATTGAAACATCATCGCCTAGTCAGGATGATGGAATGGACCTCTGCTGTGGATGTCCTATTTATTCCTGAAATAAAAAATACCACGCAAACCCAAAAGAGAAAAAGACACAAATTACAAATAACGTTGATACTTTATTTTATAAACTAAATAGGAATCTTATTTATCACACTTATATTTTTCTTATTACTCTACTTTATCACATGTTCTTTATGTGTAAAATAAATAAAACTTTGTTATATATTTTTTATATAGCAAAAATGCGAAATAGACTTTGAAAAATCGGTGCAGGTTACTTTAGAAAAAAGTGACCTGCACCGATGGAATCACATTTACTGGATCGAACTAAACTGGGAACTTAACATTATTTGGTTGGCCTACGCTCTCCGGGCTAATCGGCATCGAAGAATGTGATGCCATCGGTGCAGGTTAGCCCGGTCAGCGTAGACAAACCAAATATTGGTAATGTGAATGTAATGCCCATTATGTCCGCAGTGCATTTCGAATTCGAAAATAGGTTATGTTTCACCGAAATGAATGGCTACACGTGGGCAACAGAAAAAATGCAAATAAACGCATGCAAGGAAACAGAAAAGTGTTGAAAAAGTAAGTAAAATAAAAATTTATTGTTGGAATATAACAAAACGGTATATACAGTTATCTTACCTCAAATAAATATCGCAATGACAACAATCGAGAACACGTCAATACGGAATGAAACGCACGAGATTACTGCCGCACTTTCGTCCGGTTATGTAGAAATATTGTCAGACTTGCTTGATATTTGATCCGGGCCTGATCACGTTGTAGTCCGGATGCCTTACTTAAGGTATGCCTCAATTTGCCTGATCCGGTCGGTGTCAGGTGATAGTCAGGCAACTGGATGTAGTGTTTCCTCCAGTTGCTTGATCCAGCTAGCTTCAGGCTATGGTCAAGTAAGTGGACTTACGGCTGCCGGAGCCGTAAGTCCAGTTGCTTGACCAACGCTTGAAGCTAGCTGGATCAGGCGAATTGAAGCAAGCCGTAAGTCCACTTACTTGATCATAGCCTGAAGCTAGCTGGATTAGGCAACTGGAGGAAACACTACATCCAGTTGCCTGACTATCACCTGACACCGACCGGATCAGGCAAATTGAGGCATACCTTAAGTAAGGCCTCCTTACTACAACGTGATCAGGCCCGGACCAAATATCAAGCCAGCCTGACAATATTTCTACTCGGGCATCGCTACATGTATTTATAATGATGGCTATAGTAATGTTTTATTAATATTACACGTATTAAACATAACCATCGGACGTATAATTGTTATGACGTGTGTAATGACGAAGACGAGCACCGTATATCGCTTGCTGATAAAAGCGCGCAAGAAACTACAAAAGAGGCCAGCACAGCTCGGAGAAGGTCAAGATTATCTCTCGAGGACCAGCAATTTGCTGAGGAAGGACTCCAATATGGAGCAGGAATCGCCGATTAACTATACAACAAGGTATGCCACAAATTTTCAATGTTCTTTACTGTTGAAGCCGCGGTAAAACTTTAAACGCGTTTTTCTCGAAGCGACATTTTTCGAATTTGCGGGAAATATAACGCAACAACACCTATTACGATTGATTTGAAATTTATACCACACATTTGTTACATGATTATCTCAATCCGTACGTAGGATTTTTTTTTCTAATGTTAACCGTTTTTGTTTAATCAATGTTTTTAAGTAGAAATTTTATGTGAAAAACAAACATAAATTTCTGCGTGATACCAAAAATGCATTTTTTTTCTTCAGAAAATCTTATGTAGCGCTATGTATTTAACCTAACTTAATAAAATATTTTCATTCTTTTATGTTTCAGATGAACCGTGAGGCCATTAGGATTCTCGCAGATTGAAGGTGTAACAAAAAAAACTTGACGCGCGCGGAGGCGTGTATCTCCGTCAATTATCAATATTTTTAGATTAAAAAAATACATTTAAGAAGCTGAAAGCATGTACTGAAAGTGTGTAAAGATAGAAATAAAAAATATGCATTAGTTCAGCTACAAAATATTTATGAATACCAGCTACAAAATATTTATGAATACCCTTAAACCTTTCCTTGAGAGTGTGCAGGCAAAGGAAAATCCTCAGATACGCTTCGAGCTCATTTTCTTGAAGGCAGTACGTCAGTTTTAATACTTTTCGAGCTAAACTTGCCTCACCTTCATTAGCGTAGCCAACATTTTTTTCCGGGAGGGGGGGGGAGGCAGGAGGGGCCTGAAAAAAACTGGTTTTGATTATAATACAATCATCTGTTTTTTTAAATAAAATTTACACAATAGTCAATAATCACATAAGGCACATGAAATATAAAACTTGCTTTAATCACACGTTCATGTTAACATTAATATCAAACTCTCGCAATAACTTAAAAAAGAATCAACTAATTTTTTATTATTCTTTAATCCAGTTATCAGTCGACTTCAATTTCGGTAGGTACTCAATTGAATAACCCGAGTCAACATTTATAGCCTCCACTGAACACTCGCAGGACCCATTTCTTTTGTAATGCACAAGCCTCCAGCCTCCGTTGTACCTACCAAACCTTATTTGTCGAGTTCAGTGCCATGAAGAGGCCTCCATTTGGTCCAGTGTAGCCTCTGATAGTCCTCCCAAACCTTCTTTCGCCCCCCAGTTTCAGTGAAACATTCAGAACACAGGCCTCTTTAACTTGCGTTCGATCTCAAGTCCGTTGCCTCGAGCCCAGCTAACCTGCTTTGAGCCCAAATTCGATATCTCATCCATCAACACGACATTGTGGCCAGATCGGTAACCCGTTCGATGACGAAATAAATACGTTTTCGCTGAATGGAGGGTCCGGAGGGTTTACAGTGCCCCTACATCAGGCTAAATGGAGGGTCCAGAGGGTCGACAGTACGCCTATAGTAGGTCGAGAGGGAGGGCTGGTAGGTTCTGCGGGAGCGCTCGAAGTAGGTCCACCTGGGGTTCCGCAGGTTCAGTTGCGCTGTGCATTGGCCTCCATTGAGTAACAATGTCCAGTTTCTGCCATTCGGGAGGTTCTCCGGAGGCCCTAACGTATTGTTATTCCAAACATTGTACTCTCGTTTAGGTGCCCGATAAATCTGCTATCGTCGATCTCTGCTCGGGGAAGGAGGCGTTTATTTTTCGGGTTAGTTTTGTATTTTTTTTTTCTGCAAATCAGCCCAACACTTTTTCAGCTGGATTTTTTTCTTAACAGACGAAGCATTGTGCTTCTAAGCCACATTTTTATCCGCCTTATGGCAGAAAAACTTCTCTCACAATCGGCAAAGCTCACTGAGAGTACTATTGCTGCTTGGAATGGTTTATACAGGGTGGACCATTTAACGTGATCACCCCAAATATCTCCGTTGTCTTTAGAGTGACGAAAAAAATGTTGAGAGGTAATTTGATTGATTTCGAAGGGCTGATACAGTGGTGAAAAATTCATTTTTGTCAAGGTCATAGTTTTTGCGTTCTCAAGGTCATCAATGGTTTTTCAAATGGGAACATGTTTTTTTTTTTTATTAAGACGTTGTAACTGATGTTCAGACGAATCCAACGACCTATGATATCATGACCTTGACATGATTTTTCACCAAAATACACGTGTAAAACCCGGAAATCGCGATGGTATTGACAATAAAAATATCCGAATAATGTAATTGAATTTTTTGTGCAGAAAACTTATTGTAACAAATGTTCGAAGTGATGGCCATTAACCTCGACACATTTTTGAAGACGTCGGATGAATGATTGTCTTGACCTTCGAATAGTTTCTGGTGTGATAGCGGCGCAGGTTATCCAACGGATACAATAATGTCAATAGTCGGAGATGTTTCTGATGTTTGTAAATACTGGCATTGTAAAGTAGTAAAACTGTAGTAGAGTGAAGAATGTTTACCATCTACCAATATTAGAATCAGTAGACAAGTGTATCCATTCAAAGTAACATGTGATAACCGTATCGAAAATGGTATTGTACAGTCAAGCAGAGTGATTCCCGAGCAGAAATCTAATCAGGCTGCCTGAGGATCCAGCAGGGCCGGATCAGGGATCAATAAGGCGCCCTAATCAGGTACGCCTGATTTGAGCCAAACAGGGACCTGAGCAGGGATCAATAAGGCGCCCTGATCAGGTACGCCTGATTTGAGCCAGACAGGGGCCTGAGCAGGGATCAATAAGGCGCCCTGATCAGGCACGCCTGATTTGCGCCGGATAGAAGCCTTATCAGGTATCAATAAGGCGCCCTGATCAGGCACGCATGATTTGCGCCGGACAGGGGCCTGAGCAGGGATCAATAAGGCGCCCTGATCAGGCACGCCTGATTTGCGCCAGACAGGGGCCTGAGCGGGGATCGATAAGGCGCCCTGATCAGGCACGCCTGATTTGCGCCGTATAGAAGCCTTATCAGGTATCAATAAGGCGCCCTGATCAGGCACGCATGATTTGCGCCGGACAGATTGGGCCGGAAAGATTGGGACGGTCATCGCCAAAACCGGAACAAAAACTAAACGATCAAGTCAAGTAAAATAAAAACTTAAACTTAAAAAAAATGTTTTCATATGTTTCATATTTTTAATAACGTCAGTAAACTTGATAACGTGTAACTGCGATAATAATTTAATAAATGTTGATCTGTTTTTAAACAAAAAATTAATCAAATGATTGAGCCAGATGACACGCATGTCTCAGGCTGGATGAGGCACCTGATCCGGGCCAGATAAGTTGCTTGATCCGAGCCAGATATAGTGCCTAATCCGAGCCTGGTAAGGTGCCTGATCCGGGCCTGATAAAGCGCCTGATCAGAGCCTGATAAGGTGCCTGATCCGGACCTGAATTTGCAAAAGCGTTACATCCCTGATCAGGGCCGGACTAAATTTGCCTGATCCGGCCCGGATTTGCTATTGTGGCAGCCTGATCCGGTCCGGATTTCACCCTGAACAAATTTCTGCTCGGGTTGTACAGTCAAGCATGACGTTCCAACGACGCCGGCGAACATGCGACAATGAATTACAAGAGCCTGCGCCGCTATCACACCAGAAACTATTCGAAGGTCAAGAGAATCATTCATCCGACGTCTTAAAAAATGTGTCGAGGTTAATGGTCATCAAAAAATTCAATTACATTATTCGGATATTCTTACTGTCAATACCATCACGATTTCCCGTTTTTACGTCTGTATTTTGGTGAAAAATCATTTCAAGGTCATGATATCATAGGTCGTTGGATTCGTCTGAACATCAGTTACAACGTCTTCATAAAAAAAAAAAAACATGTTCCCATTTGAAAAACCATTGATGACCTTGAGAACGCAAAGACTATGACCTTGACAAAAATGAATTTTTCACCACTGTATCAGCCCTTCGAAATCAATCAAATTGCCTTCTGACACTTTTTTCGTCACTCTAAAGGCAACGGAGATATTTGGGGTGGTCGCGGTAAATGGTCAATCCTGTATAAGTTAGGGCAGTACTCCTTCTTCATATGTTTTCTTAAATTTTCAGCATTCATTTTATAATTTTTTAAATTGAAGTATGTTTTTCATGACCATCGCTTCAGCTTCTAAAGCTATATGGTTTGCATAAAGTTTCAACGTGCTGCATTTTATTTCAGTTTTTTGGAAAAATATTATCCATAATTTTTTTATCCGTTCGCGAGTTGAAAAAAAAAACCCATTTCCGATGTACCTCGTGAGAAATCAGCAGAAGTCACATATTGTTATTACATCATCGTTACCAATGTTTTTAAATGCTATTGGCATGTATTGTAATGCCATCTGTGATTAAAAACTGTTAACTGATAAAGATTGATTAGTAATAAATATTATAAAAATGTATCATCGACTTGACTTGATTGGATTGTCGATAGTCACCGAAAATACAATGTTCATGGATGAAACATTGATTCTGACAACACACCTGATAAGAATTGACTTGGCGATTAATGAGTTTTGAAAATCCTATCAATTGAATTGACAAAATTTCGTTTTTCATTAAAGAAAAATTGCATTTCGTCGTTGCGATAATTTGTCTTTAACAAAATTCTACCGTCATTGTGATATGTCACTGAATTTCGCGTTCCTTTTTGCGAGACGCGTAGAAATTTTGTTTTTTTTTTAAGATGAATGGAGTTGATCTGCTTCTGAGAGCGAAATATATAAAACTTCTATGAATATTCGTATTGCTATCTTCAACCGTTGAGAGTGAAAAAAATGATGAACAATTTTTGCATTTTTCTCTCGCAAACTTCAAGGGAATTTTTTTTTTATTGTAATTTCAGGCCACATCTGGGATCAATTCATCATGTCGGAGACACAAGGTATTGTAAAAGCTCTTTTTTAATTTTCGTTGTTTGAAGGAAAAATGAGAAAGATCCACGGTGAACGAAAACTTTGCCTAATAATATCCAACTTATTGTTAAATGAAAATCATCTAAAAGTCTTTATATTGATATTTTTTTTTTAATTAATATACTTTTGAGTTCCGAATATTTGGACGGTGCAGAAATATTCAGCTCTAAGTATATCAATTTTCGCTTGTCGAACAAAATTCTGAAATAGTAATTTAAAAAAATATCAAGTCGTAAAAAAAATTAAATTAACATGATTACCAATATTACAAAGTTCTTACTTTATTCGTTGTGAAAAAAAATCAACACAATCATTCGCCGTTTATACAAGTTCGAGGATTTGAAAGCATTTTACGAGAGCTTTCAAAAACGTAAAAAAAAAAAAAAAAAAAACGTGGCCGGCTATATTAATAGCGTCAAAAATAATCGTCGAACAAGAAGAGTAAACGCTCTAGCCGCGTGCCAATTTTTTGCCGAATCACGCCGAACCATTCTCGAACAACGCAAATTCCATTTTTGCAAAGTCATCGCGTACAAGCACTAAATAAACTTTTTTTTCTACATTTTCCCTATGTAATATTCTAAACGGATTTTTGTACTAATATTTCAGCACCTTTTCCACATTTAGTATTTCAGACATTTTTATTATTGCATAATCTGAAAAATTGAAGTTCTTTATAAAGAACACAGCGAAGAAAAAATACCCCTAATAAATGACGAGCCGGAAAAGATTGTTCGAATTAGACTCTTTCCTGATGCTTTATAACTATTTGATTTTATCCTTTAAGCAAATTTCTTTTTCCATTTGTATTTTCTCCCAAAGGGATCTATTTATAGAAATTATGATTACAAATTGCGGAGGAGTCAACGATTTACTATCATTTGCAATACATTGAGGATTTTTCTGACACTTTATAACGTACTTGGTCTTATTTGCTTGCGTCAATTAAGAAATTGTAATTTTATGAAAATGAGAGCGCGTGGTCTATGAAATTTGCCAAGAGCAGTAATAATAGTCTCAAAATCCGAAATAAAACGCTGAACACTCACAAAGATGTTTAATAAATTCATCGTTCCGCAGAATCGAAGCAATTGCTCGGACTTTGATCAAACAATATAAACTACTTCAGTTAAGGAGGTTGGAGCGGTCCAGTTGAGTCAAGTGATGGCTTATGGACTTTTTTCAATAAACCTCAAAAAAAATGCATGCAAGGTATAGATTTATTCCGTAGGTGCTAACTTTACGTAGAATAGAAATTATGCATTTTTATACTTTGATTACGTGAAAAAAAACTGTTATGTTACTTAAAAAAGTATAACATTATTGGTGATTATTATGAAAGAGTCGTAATCTTTTATTAGATTAAAAGATTTAAAAGGCTGACCCTTCGTGGTCAGGCTCGGTAGAATCGGCCTGTCGATCAATTTTTGGCGTAAATATATAATATTTCCCGGCTTCGAATAGGACTGTATTCACCATCTTACCTGGAGCTTGACGTATCCTAATACCAATAAATTTACCCTCTTCACATGTCGAAATAAATACCTTTTTTGAAACTCGTACTATGCTACTATTTTTTCCCAAAAATAGCATATCTAAGGAATATCACGTCCAAAATTTAGGTAAAAATGTTGAAAATTCACGGAACTATGATTTTTTGAACGAAAAAGTGTATTTTTCGCGTTTTCACCTCTTTATGAATTTTTTTTACATATCGCCATTTTATTTCTCATAAATAAATTTTTCGTACATCATCTAGAAAGTTCAAAGCATGTTTCGTAATTTTTCGAACCACTTCGGACGGATAGTTTGGTCACAATACTTTTTTGAAAACTGACTGGATAGAATCGACCCAAGTGTGACCACCCCGATTGAATTTGGATGTGTGACCACGAAGGGTCACTTTTATCAAACCTTGACGGTTCAATATTGAATATATATGGTATTCAATGGCCAAGATGGATTTTTTTCTCTTTGTGTTTACAAAGATTTAGTTTACATTAATCCATTGTTAGAAATAGTTTATCTTCGTGCTAGATAACCAAAAAAAATAACCTCACTCGTAGCTTGAACGTCTTGCCCATCTAACCGCACGTAAAATTACATACATTAAACTATTTTTAGCTCTGGTGTTTTCCGGTGAAAAAAATTCAAAAAATTCATAAAGATTCAGTATAGTCTAGACAATAACATATATATTTTTTCTTTTAATCTTGTATTGTGTGTAACGCTCCAACCTCCTTAAACACTGCTATAATTTTCAAATTGTGACGGTCACTTAATTTCCTTGCTATCTGCATCTTCAGAAGTCTGGCACAAGAGCTTTGATTCATGTCAATCAGAACGAAACCCGATGAGGGAGGTTTATTGAAAAATAAAACAAACATCAACGGCAAATATTCAATGCAAAAAACTTAAGAAATGTATAAAAAGTTTGAACAAAACGTGTTATAGAAATTGATTCGCCGATCGCGACTAGCGAGGGGAACATCAATAATTCCAATTCGACAAGCGTCCCAGATGAAGGTGAAACCATGAAGACATCGTCGAACGAAAAAGATAGTGAAATACAAAAATCGGGTAAGATAGCTTATAATTTATCGCTTTAAATAATACGAGGAATACACACGTGGATAGGAAAAGTACCAACATTGATAAGCTACGAAGGCGGTGAAAATCCTCGCGTTCGACGTATAACGAATTATAACGACTCAAAATAAATCTACACAGACTATAAACCGTTTTAAATAAAACCGGGTTACCAGAGCACACACAAGCACCCGCACGTGCACCCACGCGCCCGCATACTCGCGTTGTAATAATAAAAAAAAAAAAAATAAGTCAGCGGAAAAGTTCAACATCACACACGAAGCGACTTTTCCATTGAATAACGAGGAACGAGACAATGGAAATAATTGAGCTGGGATGGCAGAGCTACGCATTTGTCTCCCATTTGCGAATATTCCGTTCTAAAATTAACGACAATAAATTTATTTTCTACCAGAGATATTCAGATTCTCAAATTCGCTGCGTAAGATCATAACCCAGCATAGCAGTTGCTGTTTTTTTATTTACTGTAAATTGTAATGCCGAATTGACTCTCTTTTTTTTTTTACGAGAACCAAAATCATATTTAGGATACCGTGGGTTGGAGTTACTTTGATCAATTTTGAAATGAAAATAAATATATCTCTTTAAATAATACCGTAAAAAACAATTGTTCAAAATGGAAACATCAACTTTTATTAGTCTTCTTATCTTCCAAATTACAATTTAAAATATTTTAATAAATGAGAAAAACAATTAGTGATCAAAGTTATACTGAGAGTAGGATGACTTTGATACCTGCCTTTTTTCTTACAATTATGGAATTTCGGGACAAGTGGTGAAGTGTTACCATTTGATTGGCATTTATACAGTAAATTCTTTCTCATAAACTGAATGCACCTTCCAAATTTGAAATGGATCGTCTACACCGTGCCTATAAAATTTACAATAAAAAAAAAAACGTTTTTAACATAAGGAGATATTTTAACTGCCTACGCTCATCGCTGAATGGCAGTTTTACGCACGGAATAGTGTGAACATTTTTTTTTTTTTGCAAGACTGTCAAATCACTCAGTACATTATGACAAATTGATCATCAGGGTCACAATGTTAAATGCTCTATATTAAAAAGTGTTTCCTCCATTGTCAATTTTATAGAAACGGTGTAGACGAACGATTTAAAATTTGAAGGGTACATTCAGTATACGACAAAGAATTTACTGTATAAATTTGGATCAAATGGTACCATTACGTTAAGTGTCCCGAAATTCCTTAGGGAGTTTCGGGATAATTGGTAAAGTGTAACCGTTTGATTAAAATTTATACAGTAAATTCTTTCTCATATACTGAATGCACCTTCCAATTTTTAAATGAATCGTCTACACCGTCCCTATAAAATTGATAATTAAAAAAAAAAACCCTTTTTAACATAAGGAGATATTTTAACTGCCTACGCTCATCGCTGAATGGCAGTTTTACGCATGGAATAGTGTGAACATTTTTTTTTATGTTTTGAAAAACTGTCAAATCACTCAGTACATTATGACAAAATCGCCATCAGTGTCATAATGTTAAATGCTCTATGTTAAAAAGTGTTTTTTTTTTTATTTTTAATTTTATAGAAACGGTGTAGACGATCGATTAAAAATTTGGAGGGTATATTCAGTATATGACAGAGAATATACTGTATAAATTTGAATCAAATGGTACCATTACGTTGAGTGTCCCGAAACTCCTTAATGAGAATTGGAAGTAAAATAAAGTAAATAAAGTAAAATAAAAGAAGAAGGAGCATTTTTTCTAAAGAAGAAAAAAACGCTCAACGGGATCGAAAGTTACAACGATTATTATTGTTTTGGGGTTACTTTGATCGAACAAATATTATACCATTACTTTTCAAAATCAACTTTATTGATAAACAGCTGGTATTTTATAGTTATTGATGCGGTAACATATCCATAAACTTCGAAGCATTAAAAAACTAGAAAAAACAAGTTGTAAGTTAGGTAACATACTTATGTCTCCCTAGATAATCTAAATCACAAAAAGAGATCACATTGTTCATTAGTAACATTTCTTAACCTACAATTCTGCAACATTAATATCAAATGGGAATTCAACATAATCATTTTTATCGATAGATTTCGACAAGAATGATACTATATCAATGTTATCGATTTCAGATATATCTCCTTTAATTCTCTTGAATCTTGTTTTACTTCCAGCTGATTAAAAACCTTCCACTAGTAAAGGGTCTAATTCCATTATTTGGCAAACGTACTTGTACGTTTTTTTTTTTTTTGCCACGACTGAAAATACTGAGAATACTCCGAGACTAGCAATAAAGATAATACGTTGGGTGAAATTGATCAATTATCAATGTTACACCGTCGAAGCGATCAAAGACATCCCAACGAAACAACTCCCGCCCATAAAATATGTTTTTGAGGTTATGCCACACAGCAAAGCATAATGGTGTAGTTTAATAAACATTTGACAAGGTTATTTGTACCAAAAACATGTCATTGCAACACTCAACTTGTTATTTTTGAAGTTATTCGAGCATAAATAATAGTTTAAATACATCCCTGACGTTTTTTATATTTTCACGGTCACTTAATCACCGACGGTTTTTTATATTTTCACGGTCACGGGGTTACGTGGGTTTCGAAGCCAAAAAAAGCATATTTTCTCTATTTTTTTTTAAATATAATATACAAATTATTTTATTCAAAATGTTAAGCACATAAAAGACCAACATTTCAACAATATTGAAAAAAAAAATTCATCCAAAAATTTGGGAAATTCAGCCGGTGGGACCTGGTTTCCGGAGACCCCTCAAAAAAAAAGTGTCCTCGTGGTGGTCAGGATAACTCATGATAGCTTTATCTGAAATTAAAAACCAAAATTTTTTCTGTCAGTAAATAAATATAGCTCGTGATTGAACGAAGGATTTAAAAAAAAATTAATTTTGACAGAGTTGTATATAAAATAGTTCAATTGTTGGTACAATTTACACTACGTATAGCCTTGTAAAATTAGTTGTAATCGAAAAAAAAAACCTTTGTTCAATCACTAGTCAATACTATTTTGAAGAAGTGTGCAAAATTTCAATAAGATCGGTGCATTAGTTTTTGAGAAATCGTGTCCACCGATTTCAAAAATAGTGTTGTGAGAAAAATGCGTATACCTGCGTCGCTCCCGGCCGGTCTTTCCCAACGGGGGGGAATTCCCAAAGGCTCTCTCTCTCCTAGACTTTTACTCCGATTGACTCAAAACTTTGGGAGAATATTCTAGACATATTGTACTATTAGATAATAAAAAATTTTAAATGGAATTTTTGAAATTTTCAAACCTTCGTAACCCCTTTAACCCGTTCGTTCGTGCTGCGTCTGAGTGATGACATAAGAAGACATTCAAGTTTGCCAAACGTAAAAAAAAAAACTTTCGGTCGCCTTCAGGAACTGTGTAATTTGAATTTAAGAAGAAAACAAAGTTTTTATCAAAGTAGCCTCACAAATCAAAGTAACCCCTAATCCACATTAGCTCAAAATAAAACGGTTGATATAAAATCAGAATTGCGGAAAGCAAGCGCGCATAAGCATTAAGGTTGTTATGGGGCGAGGTCAAAATAGTACCACCGAGCTGAATTTTTTTCTGGAATGCGGCAACCTCTTTGCTGATCATCTTGTGCAGTTTGGGTACGATCCACAGTACCGTTTTTTAGAAGAAAAATCGAAAACTCGGCTTATTTCGTGGACTCGTCACATTATGTTTATAGGAAACCTTCCGATCATTTTTCAGTACATTATATATATATTTGCTTAAAAAATATTACCACGGAAGTGAAAAAATAGGTACCGTTCGACCAATCATCAGATCAACTCTTAGCATCGTGAAAATGACGATTCACAGCATTGTTACAAAATCATTAATATTTCCAATCGCGAAGTTGTGCGATAATCCTGTACACAAAATACTAGGCTGTGCAAACATGGCAACGTCCTGGACGGCAGAAATGCTACCTACCTCGTCCACATCCTGTAATTATTCCCGGGGACAAGCTACTTAGTCAGGATAATTAACGAGGAATATTATTTGTTCTTATTCTCGTAATTAGTAATAATTACTTATTATTGACTTAAAATCTATATTCAGAAATGATAAACTTCTAGAAATTTCTTGAAAAAAAAAAAACGAAATACAGTGGATTTTTGTTCAAACATAACAGAATTTTTTAATATATCCGAAAATTATAAGTTTCCGATTTCTTTTAGATCGTAGACAGCTTCAATACACTTTTTCTTTCCAGCGAAAGAATTTTGCACTCGAATCCATATTCATTGTTGACAGCTTCTCGAGTCGATTTTGAGCTTTTGAACGGGACGCGTATGTCTCTAACTTTGCGACAATGCTGCCAACCTGAGCATTATCATATGCTATGATTTACGACGTTGCCAATTCGTTTCATATTCATTAAGCGAGGAAAAAATTATAGAAAATAATTATACAACGTAAAGAAAACATTTCATGCAATCATTGATTGTTCAAAAATGCCTATCTTTAGAAACAGGTGTAAAAAAATTGTTCGTAAACGTACGTTAAGCATGACGATTATTTTATAACTAACAGTTAGTAACAGTCAATCAGCTCCAAGCATAGGGCGCTCCCCTCGTACTTCACCCTCGACGGCTGGACCCATAACAACCCTAATGAAACAGTAGTATAAAAGTGCCCACCTTCGACTCCAGTAGCATACAATGTCATTGTTGTCTACAGAACTACATGGCTTTTCAATATACTTCTGTAGACAACATTGTATGATTTATAGTCTTCGACAAGCACATTCAAGTTTTGGGCATACCTAAATTACAATGTAATAAAATTATTAATCTAGTTACAAACGAATTAAATTACGAAATAATCTCATTGAACTGTGCTTCATTACATTTTAATTGTAATGGTATGTAATCTTTATTCGCTTCCCCGTAGGGTTACAAAGGACTCCCGTTTACGATCTTCTTTACATCCGTTCTTAACCTACTTAAACCTACTCCGCCACGCTCCCGCTCTCCGACGCCTCCTCCACTCCGCCTTATTTTATTTAACCTTTCTACAGCCGGATATTCCTTACATCTACTCCTCTCTCCTCTCTCCACTGCTCCGACTCCCGTTTCCTTCTTTCACTCCATTCCTCTTTCATTCCGTTCTTCCTCTCCTTCTCTCCTCCCTATTTCCCTTTACCTCACCCTTCTCCGTTCCTTCAGCTCTTCCATCCAGGCCTCTCCCCCTCCCTCCTCGTCCAGTATCTCCCTTACCCTCTCCCCTATTCCTCTTTCCTCTCCGCTCCCTCCCCCACACCTGTCCAGCACGTGTTCCCAAGATTCTACCTCTTCCCCACATATCCTGCACTCCCTGTCTTCCTCCGCCTCCCAGTATCTGCCTTCTTTCATCTCGTTTCCCATCCTAAATCTCGCTACTCTCTTGTATCTTTCTTCTCCCCATCCTGCTTTCAGATACCCTGGGATCTCTTTCGCTTTTATTTCCTTGTACCACATATTGTACCTCGATTCACTTATCTTTTCCCACCTCTCCCTTTCCTGGTTCTCCCTATCCTCCGTCTCCTTCCTTTCATACCCCTAATTTTCTCGTCTCCTGACTCCCCTCTGCCGCCCCCCCCCCCACCTTCCTAAACTCTTCCCTTCCTTTCTCCCAATTCGCTCTTCCCTGCACTCCCTTCCCTCTCTTTTCCTGATTTCTCCCCAACACCTCCTTGCACACTCACTCCCTCCTCCATTTCTTAGCTTTTCCTCATACTTCCATGCTCTCCTGCCTGCCCTGGTTCTTATTTTGTCCCTCTTAATTTCCTCCCTCACCATATATCCCGGTGTTCTCCAATCTAGCCCCAGTACCCATCTTAAATATCTTTCCTGTACCTCTTCCCACCCCCAAATTTCTGCCCCGTACCCCATCACCGTCCAAACCAGCGTGTCGAACAACCACAACCTCCTACCCACGTCTTTTCCGAATTCCCTTTTCCCTATTCCCCATACCTGTTTCATTACCGTTCCTGCCTTTTTTACTCTGTCTTTAATGTGGCCTTCCTGTCCCCCGTTCCTCCTGAACACAAATCCCAGGTATTTGAATTCCTTCACTTCCTCCATCCTTTCCCCCCCTCCATTTCCACTCTTTTTTCTTGTACCTTCCCCCTCCTTTCCTAAACCTCATTACCTTCGTCTTTCCCACATTTACCTCCAGCCCTTTCCTCTCAAAATATCTCTCCAGTCTCCTAATTACATTTTCCATCTCTTCCTCTCTTTCTGCTATCACCACCATGTCGTCCGCGTATGCTAGCGAGTTCCCCCTTTCTAAGCTCCTCCTCCAGACCCGCTGTCAGCAGATTGAAGAGCAGCGGGCTCAGCGGACATCCCTGCCTTACCCCTCTCTCAGTCCAAAAGACTTCTCCTGTCTCCCCCCTGCTTTCACTCTGCTCCTTGTCTCTTCGTATATCTCCTTTGTCCTTTCTCTTAGTCCCTTTCTTATTCCTCTCTCCTCCATCGCCTTACCCAACTCCTTTCTATCCACCGTATCGAAGGCCGCTTTCAGGCCTATAAACAGAGCCACCAGCTTTCCCTTCCTTTTCCCCACCTGCTTTCCTATGATGTAGTTTAGGACGTAGATGTTGTCCATCGTTCCCATCCCCCTTCTAAAACCCGTTTGGTTTTGTGGCACTGCCCCTATCGCTTCCGCTTCCCCTTCCAACCTTTTCGCCAACACTCCTGCATATACCTTGTATAGCGAGGGCATCAACGTCACTCCCTATACTACTCTACCCTTGTCCCTTGCCCTTTTTTCACTATCGGGACTATTATCCCCTCCTTCCATCCCTCCGGCCAACCCTCTCCTCTCCACACCCACACTACATATTTCCCAGGCCCATTCCACCGCCTATTCTCCCCCCCCCCCCCCCCCCATTTCCACGCTTCATTTAGAATTTCATCGCCTCCCATCACCTTTCTCTCCTTCAGCCTTTCCACCGCCTTTCTTATTTCCTCCTTTCCTAGTTCCTCTTCCGTGTCCCCGTTTCTCTGTCTCTCTTCGCCCTTTCTCCCTCCTCTTTCCGTTCCTTCTAATAGCCCTGTGAAGCATCTTTTCCATTCCTCTCTCTCTCTCTCTCTCTATCTTCTCATTTACTCCACTCCTTTTCTTTCTTCCTCTATTTACTATCTCCCACACCTTGTTCTCTGTCCTTGCTTCCGCTACCTATCTTATTCTTCTTTCTCTCTCCTCCTCTTTTTTCCTTTCACACAACTCCCCATACTCCCTCCTCCTTTCCTTGTACGCCTCCTTTGTGGCCTTTCCTTTTCTCCATCGCCTCAATTCTGCTCTTACCTCCCCCTTTTTGTCCTACTTTCCTCGTCCCACCATCCTTCCCGCGTTGCCCTTCTCTCTCTACCCCCTTCTTCCTCCCCCGCTTTCATTGCTTCTTTCAATTTTTCCATAATTTCTTTCACCGTTTGTTGTATCCCCCCCCCCCCCCCCCACTAGAGTCTCCTCTATCCTTCTCCCGAAATCCTCCTTCATTCTTTCCGACCACCTTCCGCTTCCTGCCCTTCTTTCCTTCTTATGTTGCTTTTTCCTTTCTCTTTTCCCTCGATTTATCGTTACTATCATCGGGTTATGATCTGATTCCACCCTATCCCCTACCCTCATACTCTCCACCCCTTCCCTTGTTTTCCTATCCCCCATCACATAATCAATTACCGTCTCCCCTCTCCCCCCTGTATATGTAAATTCTCCTTCCTCGTCCCCCTCTATGTTACCGTTAAAAATTTCCCACCCTGTCTCCTCTATCATTCTAATTATTTTCCTTCCTTCCACCTTTATTTTCCTATCCTTTGATTTCCTCCGCTCCTCTTCCTCCTCCCTATCCTCCCTCCCTCCTCCTCCCTCCTCTCCTGACCGCGCGTTGAAGTCCCCCCCCCCCCCACTAACACCTGTCCTTCGTCCTCTTGCCTTTCCATCCATTCTTTCAAGCTATGCACTTTCCTTTCAATATCGCCATTCACATATGCCGCGATTATTGTCCATGTGTCCTCCCCCGCTTTCACCTTCACCGCCATTAGCCCATCTTCCTCCCTTCTCCCTTCCCTCTTTTCCGCCTTCATTTCCTCCCTCACTCCTATCATCATTCCTCCCATGGCGCTCCCCTTCCTATTCCTTTTTGCTGCCCATTGCACTGTCCATGTGAACCTCCTCGGCAACCTCCCTCTTATTTTTTCCCATCCCTTTTCTTGTAGCCAGGTCTCCATCATCACTACCACCTCCCATTCTCCCAGTCCCTTCCAAAACTCTTTGTCCTTATTCGTGAGGCCTGCCACGTTCCAAAACGCCACCCTCCAGTCTACAGTGCGCCTACAGTAGGCCAAAAGAGGGGCCAGTAGGTCGGGAGCGCTCGACGTAAACCCACCTGGGGTTTCGCAAGTTCAGTTGCGGTCTGTATTGGCCTCGTTTAGGTACCCGATAATCCACTATCGTCGATCTTGGCTCGGGGAAGCAGGCGTTCATTTTGCAGGTTGAACACGGCTCGAAAATTTTGACTCGGGTTTTTTATACGTATACATTAGAATTGAGAAAAAAAAAAACCAATTTTTGACTACGTGAGATAAAATATCTTCCAATTGTTTCAAAAACAATTTACCGTTTTTACAAGCTTTGAAAATTAAAATAAAAACATTCTAAAAAAATTGTTGTTAATTAAAAATGAATATGTAAACAAAATTTCCGTTCTCAATATATTGTCCTAGACCTCATAATTCCTAAGTGGAGCCTCTCCACTCATCAGAGTTCCAACCAAAAATGGAAGAAAAAAAATTTCAAAAAAAAATTCTGAAAAAATTCTAGCCACTCCAGTGTAAATCCACGCAACTTTTTATCCTCTTGTCATTTCCTCTGAAACCCTATAGTTCTTCGATGACGCCTTTTTTTTTCTGAAACATATCTTTTTTAGCTAAAAATGCAATACTGGGGCGAAAAAAAATCGTACGAGACTTTCTAAAAAATAAAAATGTAGGTTTTGATATCCTCTTTAATTTTGCTATGGAAAAAACGGAGGAAAACATTTTCTACAAACTTTGCATTAGTACCATTATTACTATTGTCATGTTATTATTACAATAATAGAATAAATCCTTTATGCGCGTCAATATTTTTTTTTCTTCAATCGTTTATCCCGCTGCGAAGTACGGAAAATTGTCATCGTCAGTGAACTCGTCAGTCATATTGTCACACGCACAATGCAAACATGCTACGAGAATTTTCTTTTGTTTCAGAATGCATCGAGGAGCCAAAAAGTATAATCGCGAAGCACAAGGATACCGAGACGGTGCCAAGTGACGATACGACGAAAATGGAAAATAAGAGCTCGAGGAGAGACGAGATTGTCGTCACGGCTGAGGCACCAACGTCACCCATGACCAATACCCTCGATCGTAAAAAAGCCGGTGAGTGCAATTTGTTGCCAGTATTAGTAGAGCGATTGCGCTCGGCACTGGAGCAATCGTGCTCGAGTCCGAGCGTCGTTACAACGGCGATTGCTGTACGACCGGATGATACGGGGATCAATTCCGAGGATGAGCTACGCGTATGGGCGAGTGGACTTTCCAACTCAATGGAACAGGAGCGTGACAAGCTGGGTTCGAACGATTTTCCGAATCCACGTGGCTTAAAGTTAGATTTAAAATTTCTCGAAGATCTTTTGCTCTCCGATATTCAGACGGCGCTTGGACGTTTGCAAGAGACACTCGTGCGTGTCGACATCGGTACACTCACGAGATACAGCTCGACCCTCGATCCAACCAACAAATTAAATCTTTTAAAGCTCATTTCGAGTTTACTCGCGAGCTTAAAGATACCCGAGGATTCGATCGTAAAACCGGATAAAACCTTGAAAAATTCATCGTCCGTCGTCGCGAGACGACGACGTGCCGATCGACACACCATTGCCATTACATCCGAAGAACTGGCGCGCGCGAGAAAGTGGCTCGACGATAAAAGTGTCGTTTCAACAGTCCCGGATTCCACGTGTGACGTAAAACGTTCGCAGCTGGAAATAGTGACCGTGAGAAATTTGGAGAGTGACAATAGACGGGAAAAAAGTGTAAGCGTTGACAAGGAAAGTACCATGGATCGTCTGGAATGTGATGAAAAGCAATATCCTATAGTGCCGGAGAAATACATGAAGGATGCCTTGAATCAACAGCAATCGTTGCAAAACAAGACTGTCAAGGATACAGCGCGCGAAACGATTTATCAGGAATCGGGAAATATCACTTCCGGTTGTAAAATCAGGGATTTGTCGTGCAATGATGACAATACGATAATAAACGACGAATATGGCTTGTCAGCCTCGTCTTTGTACAATCGAAGCAACACGCAGGGAAAGTCTAACAAATATTTGGCAAAAAAGTCAAAAATAAAACGGGCAAATACGATCGACATACCGAATTATTTGAAGCTTCAAGCCGAGAGTTTGACAAACGGTAATGGCGCAGGCGCATTGAGAAGGCCGATTAATATCGGTGACAAATACTCGTACAACGGTGGCAACGTTGTTCCATCGTTCGAGCCAAAGACCGAGAACGATCGTAAATTTCTCGCTCTAATAAACAAAAATAACGACGCGTCGACGATAACGGCTACTTCGAGTTTGCCATTCAAGAGTTTTAATTATCGTCAGATCGCGTCGGACGCTGATAAAAATTGGAACAGCCGATTTTCCAATATCAAAACGACCTTTGACAAGCGAACAAACGGCCGTAAAGAAAACATCGCGGACAAGTCTAACGAGATCGTCGTAGGATCATTGCGCCTTCCTTACAAGCAAAAATCACCATGCTTCAGTCACGCTCCAACCTCGCCCTTCCAGAAGATCGAAAAACCAAGCCGTGACGGGATGATACCGGGTTTTTTGAAACCCGGCTATTTGCCTAAAAACGGTAGCGCCCTGCGAGCTAAAGTTAAGATGTTCGATCAGGAGAACGTCGAGTCTACGGTATCACCGGATCTCTCGCCATTACCAACGAGAACACATCCCAAGCATCAATCGAATGGGAAAAAAATATTCTTCAACGACACGTATCAGCAAAGTTCAAAAGACAACGGTAATATAAATTATCATACATTCTGCAAGCAATTCGTACCGTTCGTCACGAAAAATCAAACGGAACATCCGAAGTCTAGTCCTTGGTCCAACGATTCTGGCAATCTTGGAAGCAAGACGCGTCTCCAGGATGGAACTCGAGAAAAATTGAAATTACCAGAAGAATGGTCGAGAGATGAAAAAGTACCGGTTGCCTATCGATCCACTGATTTATGCGAAAACAACGCTAGACAGAAGAAGCCCCGAAACCGTAAACTGTACGAATCTTACGAAATCCGACCTACCGAGAATGGTACAAATTCACAGGATATTGTAGCTTATCCATTCGAGGTAAATTATCAAAAACGTGGCTCGTTCGATAAAAATAATCGTGACGTATCATCGGATAAAGCCAATATTGCCGAAAATTTTAAACAGCAAAGCACATCTCCGTTGTCATCGTTGCAATACATCAAATCTATTCTACCATCAACGACAAATCCGTCACCTCCGCCACGCGATATTTCCTTTACGCAGAATGTCGCCGTGCAGACTCAACGCACCGAGCCACTTCGTCCGATCTATACGAGCGATAATCTCGTCAATAATCCTACCAGTGACGAATCATCGATCCTCCGAAGACTCAATCCATCGTCCAAAGATATCGCGACTCGTCAGACGCGGAACTTGCCTCGCGAGGAAGTGAGACGAAACTCCGATCATCAGGATGATTCGAGAACAGATACATCGAGACAGTACCACGATAATTATCAACGAGCCTCGTGTCAGCGTGACCCGGATTCGTCGCTATTCAACAGCAATCGCAACCCGCCAAGCCAAGGTCATCAGACTCTGCCGCAAAATCCAACCGGTCACGTTTCTCATCAAGTCAATCGTTATCATCCAATTATGGATTACGAGAGCCAGTATTATCCCGGTATCGAGCAACCGGCTGTCCTCCCACCGCAAATTGCTCTACCGTCGATTTCGAAACACGAACGCGAGCAAACCGATCGTTACGAGGATAACCAGGGCAAATCTTACGAGGATAAGAATCGCGGAGTTCGTAACTATCCAAATTACAGCGATAACGATTTTCATCGAGACGCCCACAATATGATCAACGTACAAGCGGATCGTAACGTCGTGATTAATCCACGAGACTTTCACGAGAATTCCACGGTCGATCAATTCGCTGGTAATCTCGTCGATTCATCCAGTCTTAGTAATCCTGCCGACAATTACAGTCACGTGGAAGGAAAATCGTACGGTGACGATGGGGAACTAGCAAACATTTCGACAGATCCTTCTTTCGTCGAGGATGAGAATATTCAGAATCAAGACATAAGCACAACCGAGGGAGTTGTCACGAGATACGCTTGTGCAATCGCGACAGTTTCCCCGGTACCGGAAAGTCCAACGATCCCATCATCGTCATCCCCTCTGAAGGACACTCGAGACATCGGCACATCTGACGTAGTCCATGAAAATTTACAATCTATTGAACCTGCTGATGAACCTGAAAATCCTTACGTCTCTGCGCCTTTTTATCGCGACGAACGAGGCCACGAGCGCGAATTAGCGTCCATTGATCAAGTTATGCGTCACAATTTGTTGCAACAAAATTTGATTCGACAGCTCCAGAGAGATCAATCCGAAGTTTCGAATTCGCCACGAAGAATGTCCCAAGAAACGTCTTACGTTGAAGAATCAACGATGCGCAAATATCGATATCCGATCAAATCGGACGTGGAACAATTGCCAACAGTTTCGCGAAATATATTCCAAAAGTCTTGCGTGGACGAAACGATGCGCGATGTTGCCGGTCAGCCAAGCCAATTTACGGATCAGCCGAATCGCAACGTTGAAACGTTCATTGAGAGCAACAATACACAGGATAAAATTAATATATTCGAGGAGCGAAACAACTCGATGAAAATTAATCATCATCGTTTCAAACCTCTGAGCATACCTCATCGCGATCGTGGAACTTTCGTCACCCCAAAGATCAACGTTGTCAGCCCGTCGAAAGTTTTCAAGCCAAGCTTCAAAGGGGACGCAAATTCACGTCCATCGAATATCGGTACGATCGAATTGCCACGCAAGATTACGTCCAGCGTTGATTCGAGCGACGAGTATCTTATGTCATGCGCGAACAAATCATCAAGATCAATCGTACTATCGAAATCGGAATCTTGGCATCAGCTCGCATTCTCGAAGAATACTCTTCAAGTGCCGCAGGCACAACCGTGCGCTCTTCTAAAACCTCCGAAACCAAAATCACCCTCGTCTCTGAAGCTCTCCAAGCAATACGAGGCCTCGTCCTCATCGGACGGGATACGAAAGATGGAGGAAAAAATACAACGATACTTTCAGGGCACCGGACCAACTGGACAAAACGATTCACCTGTCCAGGCGCGAAAAGATAACAAGAGCAAACGTAATTTTAATTATCACAAGAGTCAAGGCAGCCTGATGAGGAGCCAGACGATGCCGCACATCTACGACGACAGTACCGACGTTGATAAAGCCTTTGACAGCCTCTTCAAGGAGGCAACGCGAACCGACAATCGTTGCTAAACAAAACAAAACAAAAAAAAAAAACAAAAAATCTTCCAAATAATAAAGAATTAATAGAAAAAGAGTATCCTTGGTGAATCTTCGAATCGAGCAACAAAAAATCATTCGTTATGCGTATATATCGTTTTTTTCTTTCATAAACACCGTGATAATAAAAAATGAAAGGACCGTGAGAGCGAGGATAATTGGGTACACTTCTTTCGCGAGTAACATTTGGGCACATTCTGTTGTTTTTTTTTTTTTTTTTTTTTTGCCTTCGGGGACGGGGGCTCTTTATTCGAGAGATTACCTCGCAGATCATTTCGCCCAGGGCAATAAGAGAGGGACAGAGAGAGAGAGAGAGAGAGAGAGAGAGAGAGAGAGAGAGAGAGAGAGAGAAAGGGAGAGAGATAGGTAGAGGAACGAATCTTTACGATAAACGAACGAAAAATAAGTCGCAAATAAAACAAGTAAACGCCAGTAAAGCGCAGTTTTGTATGTCGTGTCTGATGTGTGTTTCCGAAGACCTGGATTAGAGAAGGACGTTGTGTTATACGTTCGAGGCAGCTCCGATAAGCAGTGAGTTTTTTTTTCTCGTTTATACTACAATAAATAATTTCTTCTAGTGAAAAAAAAAAAAACAAGAAGTGTGCTGGCAAGAATCCCAACCATTTACACCACGAGTAATAATCCATAATCAAACGCTGCATAATAACTTACATCGAACCAGTGTTTCGAGATTTGTTTTTTTCATGACAGATTTTTTCGAGATTATTTTTGTGATAGACAGCTGTGCATAGTTTAGAAAGTAAATTGAGTATATGAATATTAACATTTGTGTGATTTTTTATTTTTTTTGTTTGTTGCGAATTTGCAATTTTTTTTTCCTACTGACAATAAGCAAGGAAAAGATACTTGATTCGTTGTACCGACAAAGGAGATTGGGCCGTTTTCATTTGCTACTTTTTTCGAGCAGTTACAGCGTTACGTGATAATATTATTGTTGGAAAACTTGAAAAGAATGGTTTAACGTTCGTTTATCGATTATTTGTCCAAAATAATGCACGATACTCGTATTGTACCGTTCATTGAAGAAAAAAGTTGTCATGCTTGAAAATACAGATTCATTTTTGTTATTCAAATTGGTAATTCTCCCGTTAATTTTTTTTTTTTTGCAAAGAATAATAAACTCTTCTGATACAATTTTAATTCCACGATATTTTTTAAATAATAATTATTCTACTTAAAATCTTCAGTGGCACCATTTTTTTTATGGGTCCGTTGAAGATTACGGTTTACAAAATTAATTGATTTTACTTCAGGTTACACTATTTCGTTTCAATATTTAAAAAAATAGCTCTTGGAAAACACTTTCAAGGAACAATGAAACGATTTGTTAAGAGCGAAACGAAAGAGAAACTCTTCTACTTTAAAATGAATGAACAGATTATTTGACAGTCTAATTTTCCTTTGATCGTTTCATTGATTAAGGCCTTAGGCCACTCCAGAGGCCAAAAAAAAGGGCATATTTTGTGATTTTTTTTTTCAGCGAAACCATCAAATAAATCGGAATTACAAAATAGGGGTTTTGTTATACAAAATTATTTTTTCACAGCGATACATTTCAAAATATCGACTGTGTAGCATTTTTCCAATGACGCCTTTATTTCTGGAAGGTCAACGGCCGGACCGACAGCTCCTATAATTTTTGAGTTATGATGAGACACTAAAGTTTTTTCGATTATATATAAGAATAGCTATAGAAGTACGTAGGATTTTTTTGATATATTGTTTTTTGTCAAAATGGCACATTTCTAAAACAAAAAATATAAAATGCCATGAGAAAATCATCAGAAAATTGTTTATAAAAAAGGAACTATGCAATATAATTTAAAAATCCTATGTAGTGCCTCAGAAAATGTAATTCTAAATATACAGTTAAAATTTCAAGTGAATCGATTGAAATTTGTTCGAGTTATGAGTCCGGCCGACTTGAAAAATGTAGTTTTGAGATAAACGCGTTTAAAGTTAGTAGAAAGTCACGACATGAATCAAGAGGCGTTGCGCTAGAATTCGAAAATCGAGTACTTAGAGATTTTTTACACCCATAATCTTTTGGAATATAATTTTATAGGTACTAAGGTACATTTAAAAAAAAAAAAAGATTTTTGGAAAATCCTAGAGTGACCTAAGGCCTTAAGTATACACACTACAGTACAAAGTACAAGTAGTCTTCATTAAATCCGGTGGAACGATAGAAGTTTGAAAAGAATTTATATCTAGAACTGTTTTGACGAAGATTTCGTACTGTTTTGAGTATGAACGTAATGCTGTAACTTTCTCGAGGGCGCAGGACACTGTAATGTTCCGAAAATTAAAATTATCCTTACGGACTTTTCGTAATGAAAAAAAAAAACATATATACGGAAATATGATTTTTATTCTACTCATCATAAAATCATACTCATGCATGTACATTTTTACAAGTACATTTTTAGCCAAATTCATCGATATTTGTGCAATGATAAAAAAGATAAAGCAAAAAATATTTCTTACAATTAACAAGTATTGAAAAAAAAAAACCACAAAATTCATTATATGTCCCTTGATCTGAATTTTGCATTACTGCATTGACGACTTCGGTGACTGGAATTTACATCTCGATTTCTGAAATATTTTTAGTTTTTTTTGTTTGTTATTAAATAAAGTTTCTCAAAGCTGTATCCAGCAAATATTAATGAATGCGAAGAAACCAAGGGTGTACTTCCGAAAAGCGGAAACCGAATTTCGATTTGAAATTTGGCATACACCTTTATTTTAAGGCTATAAGACTTCCCTGAAAAGGATTTTTGCCGACGCGCCATAGTTTTTGAGATATCGATTTTTGAAAGTTATTTTTTTACCGTGCTCCTACTATATCTATAACTGACGAGCTCAGCTCTGGCTATATCTATATATGTTATCGCGCTCTCCGCTTTGTGCGGATCTTCGTCAAGCTTGGGCGGTAGAAGTGTTCCACGCATCCCACCATACCATACGCACACCCGAGGTGAGCCGCGCCCACGCTAGTGTTTCACGCATCCCACCATTCCACATGCACATCCGAAATAACCCACGCCCACACTAGTGTTTCACGCACGCCACCATTCCACACGCACATCCGAGGTCCCCAGCGCCCGCACCAGTATTCTACTCACTCCACGATTGTACACGCACATCCGAGGTCCCTTGTGCCCACATCAGTGTTCCACGCATCCCACCATTCGCACAAAACGTAAAGCGCGATAACATATATAGGTATAGCTAGAACTGAGCCTGTTGTCTATGGATATAGTAGGAGCGTAATTCAAATAAACTCAGCGGGATGAAGTTAACAACTTTAAAAATTTACGATTTCTCGGACAATATTGCAAATCGCCAAAAATCCTTTTAAGGAGCTACGATCATTAAGAAGAATCCAACTTTCGGGCCTGAAATTTTCAAATTTGAGCTATATTGACCGTTCAATTTGTCCGTAATAAAATTGCAAAGTCGAGCACTTTGAGCTCGTGAAGCACGCCGTCTTGTAGAGACGGTCGACCGGAAGTGCGGTAATCACGGTTTGCTGATCACGTATCCAACTAAGGTCGTTGAAAAACTGAAATTTGATTAATTAGACATAATAGATATTGTAAAAAAAATCGAAATTTCGAACTTCACCGTGTAGTTCAAGCATTACATTATAAAACGGTTTGAACTTCCGGTTGAATATTATCATAATAACGAAATAGCACCCATAGACGTGCCAACGTCGGGCGTAACAGCTGATTCGTTTGGTGAGCATAACCTAGCTCTGTAGCGAGATTCTGTAACTCGGTGTAGCGACAGTATTCGTTTGCGCTAGCTAGCGACAGCCAATCGCATGCACGATCACAGAAGGAAGGGAGCTTCTTATTGGCTGTCACTAACTAACGACAACGAAAACGGACGCTACCGTGTTTCAGAATCTTGCTACTGCTTGGAAATCATCGTTAAGACTCCAGAGTCATTGAAGATATAATTTTTCAGTTTTTATTAGTAAATATATGCAATAAATAAAATATTTACCACACATTTGCACACTTTGGGATCGAAAATACGAATATTCAACATAAGTTAACATAAATCAGAACAGTTTCTTTGTTGATTCCGAGGAAGTAGTCTCCCGAGCAGAAATCTAATCAGGCTGCCTGAGGATCCATCAGGGCCGGATCAGGGATCAATAAGGCGCCCTGATCAAGTACGCCTGATTTGAGCCAGACAGGGGCCTGAGCAGGGATCAATAAGGCGCCCTGATCAGGCACGCCCGATTTGCGCCAGACAGGGGCCTGAGCAGGGATCAATAAGGCGCCCTGATCAGGCACGCCTGATTTGCGCCGGATAGAAGCCTTATCAGGTATCAATAAGGCGCCCTGATCAGGCACGCATGATTTGTGCCGGACAGGGGCCTGAGCAGGGATCAATAAGGCGCCCTGATCAGGCACGCCTGATTTGCGCCGTATAGAAGCCTCATCAGGTATCAATAAGGCGCCCTGATCAGGCACGCATGATTTGCGCCGGACAGATTGGGCCGGAAAGATTGGGACGGTCATCGCCAAAACCGGAACAAAAACTAAACGATCAAGTCAAGTAAAATAAAAACTTAAACTTAAAAAAAATGTTTTCATATGTTTCATATTTTTAATAACGTTAGTAAACTTGATAACGTGTAACTGCGATAATAATTTAATAAATGTTGATCTATTTTTAAACAAAAAATTAATCAAATGATTGAGCCAGATGACACGCATGTCTCAGGCAGGATGAGGCACCTGATCCGGGCCAGATAAGTTGCTTGATCCGAGCCAGATATAGTGCCTAATCCGAGCCTGGTAAGGTGCCTGATCCGGGCCTGATAAAGCGCCTGATCAGAGCCTGATAAGGTGCCTTATCCGGACCTGAATTTGCAAAAGCGTTACATCCCTGATCAGGGCCGGACTAAATTTGCCTGATCCGGCCCGGATTTGCTATTGTGGCAGCCTGATCCGGTCCGGATTTCACCCTGAACAAATTTCTGCTCGGGCTTACCTCCTTAAGTCAAGTCTTATAACATTAAAATGAAGGTGTATGCCAAATTTCAGATCAAAGTTCGGTTTCCGTTTTTCGAAAGTTTATCCGAAAACAATTTATCTGCAACCCAAAGCCCTTGCAAGAAGAAACAAAAGTACTTTTATTCTTGAATTTTTCAAAAATCGCACAAGGCTCTTTTTTCACGAGCTGACAGTGTTCTGATCCTTTAAGTCGTCTAGCTTTGTCACTGACGTTCATTTCCTTCAAGAACCATAAACTCCCCTTTTGTTCCAGCCTTCCATATTAGTCTATGCAAAAACGCGTAGACATGGTTTGACGAAAACACATTATTATTTCTGCCCGTAAAAAAAAAAAAAAAAAAAAAAACCGAAAGACAAAAAACCCAAACAAACCCAAACAACCAGAAAAAAGAAATGATTTCTTGTTTTCCTTGGGGAAACACGCACAACACGGCACACATTTTCTCGCGCCCGATCTCGCATAATATACAAATGAAAGCAGATTAGTATGTAGCAAGATAACAGGAGTGCCTGATTGCATGGGTCCGTACCCTTTAAGCGTTTCGTTCCTTTTTGTTTCTAATTATTTATAATAAAAAAATAAATGAATAAAAGTATTGAGCGATAATTTTCAGAGCCAAACATTATAACGAAATTAAGAGAGTCGTATTATAAAATATTGAATACTTTTCAGCCGTCAAGAAGCCGCTGTCACCGTTCGCCAAATTTCGCCAGCTCGATCGACAGAACAGTGCACCCAGCTCACCAAGGTAAATTAATGCTCTGATAACACTCACATAAACTTTCTGGCGGACGAAACAGTACGTATGCCAATCATTGTTCCAACATGAACGATTTGCTAATCGTATTATCAATTATATTCAAAGTAAAATTATTTTATATACCACAACCATGTTTTCCTCGCTTTTTCGTGCGTGTACACGGTACGTAAAAGGATTATTTTACGTACCGGTATTTAAAAATTGTGAAACGTCCCTGTAGAACAGCTGTCTTGTGAGAACGCGCCGAAAATACCTAGACGCGACTACCGAACCTAAAAGCATACGCTCAACGGATATCATGCTGAACGAGTAGAACACACGATATCCGGCGAACAGAAGGGCAACACCGCGTTCTCCCCGCTTGGACAACGACACGTATTCTTAAAATACAAAAGAGACAAGTTTATGAATATGTGTCGTTGTCCAAGCGGGGAGAACGCGGTGTTGTCCTTTTGTTCGCTGGATATCGTGTGTACTAATCGTTCAGCATGATATCCGATGAGCGTATGCTTTTAGGTCCGGTAGTCGCGTGTAGAGATTTTCGGCGTCTTCCCACAGTCGGTCGTCAAGTGCTGCCGTCAGTCGTTAGGTCGAGGAATTATTACGTACGTTGAGGCGTTTTATTTGCGGGAAGTAACACAACCTCACTTTCACGTGAGGCCGCGACGAAGCGTCGTCGTTCTCGCCGCGGCATAAATCATTAATAACAAAATTATTCATTTTTCGTGCATGTGAAGGGTGAACGCTTTGTTAAAAATTATCAATAAGATAGTATGGTAAAATTGGCTGATGCATTTGAAAATTTTGTTTGGTATCTACCATTCCAATGGGATGGCCCGATTGGATCTCTATGCTAAAACGTCACGCTCGTACATTGGATTCGAATCGGGATTCCTCATTGGGTTCCAATGTACGAATCCAATCTGAATTCTGTAGGATTCCTTCGTTATCACAGAACAGGATAGTATCGAATTTTGTACGTTATATTTTCTCAACAACATATAGAGATATACAAAACGAGGGGATCTTGAAGAAGTATAAATCTTATCTTAAAATATACATCGCTTAGAGGAACACGCCAGACTACCTATGGAAAATGCAGGCGAACAGAAGAGGTATGGAGATAGAGGCCAGAAGCAGGACAGGAAGCTATTTACTAGACTGCCAAAGCAAAAAATTAACTGAAATAGGATCTACAGTGGAACTTCAGTTATACGTATTTCAAGGGGTACAGCAAGTATGCCGTATAAATGAGAATAACGTAGAAGTGAAATACAGTATGTATCGGAAACTCTTTAGCATTTGAAAATAGCGATCGGTGCATAATTCGCGATGTTTTTTTTAATAGCAGTACCTCTATTATGCTAATATTTGGTTTTCGAATTGAAAATTTGATTGGTAGTAACGAAGTAATGAGCCAACTCATTTTTTTTACTCGTTCAGAATTTTTATCTTACGCGAGTTTGTAATATTGAAGTTTTGACGTTTTAGACTAGAAAATAACAGACATTTTCGTATAAATAAGAGATAGGTAATCACAGTTAAGTAGAGGATGTCTCAAAATGACCTGACATTTTTATTTATTAATAAAACATATTATTTATTTAAAAAGAACGAATATTTTTATTTTAATATAAGATACAAACATGGAGGTTATGTGTAGAATACAATATCCGATGAATGGCCCCCACGTCCCTGTTTGCAAACGTTCTCTCTCTTGACGAAATTTTCTATAACATTTTGGCATAATTGCGGACTAATTTCATTAATGGTGCGTTCAATTGCTTCATTGAGCTTTGGAATGATATGTGGATCATTGGCATACACTTTTCCTTTTAGAAAACCCCCAAAGAAAGAAATCCAATGGCGTCAAATCGCACGATCTTGGTGGCCAATTCACATCGCCGGAGCGCGAGATAACACGGCCATGAAACTTCATCTGCAATAACTGCATTGTTTCATATTGAATTTTCACAATTTCTATGCGTTGCTCGATCGTGTAATTCTCCATGACTAAACCTCAATACTTCCTGATGCCAGTTGTCAAAGATTAGTACTCTATGTTGGCCACAGAAAAAATGGTGCGCAATTTAAAATTTCAGGTCATTTTAAGACAGCCTTTACATGCATACATAGTACGATCCCAGAATTTTACACTGGAAAAAATTAAGGTACGGGTTGTCAATTAAGAAAAAAATCCAGAGAAATAAAGCGAAAAAACGCTCAGAACTTCTGAGCGTTTTTTCCCTTTATTTCGACGATGAAATTAACATAGTTAGGATTATCCGATTTAGATCAAATATACGCCGTTTTGTTCGATAACTTTCGTCCATTTTAAAGGCAATTTCATAATTCCGCGATTGAAGAAGTCCTCGTCCCTATTGGTAAAAAAAACTTGACCAGCTCATTTTCACAAGCCTCTCTTGAGGCCAGTTTTGTACCATCAAGAAAATTTTGCAAATGCTTGAAAAGGTGATAATTGGTTGGTGCCAGGTCTGGACTATACGGCGGGTGTGATAGAACCTCCCATCCAAGCTCTCGGAGCTTCTGGCGCGTCGTTAAAGATGTGTGCGGCCTGGCGTTGTCTTGATGGAACACAACACCCTTCCTATAGGCCAATTCTGGCCGCTTCTGGTCGATCGCTTGCTTCAATATGGTCAGTTGTTGACAGTAGAGGTGCGAATTGAGTGTTTGGCCTGATGGGAGCAGCTCATAGTGGATGATTCCCTTCCAATCCCACCCAACACACAGCCAAACCTTCTTGGCCGTTAATCCGGGCTTGGCGATCGTTTGGGCCGGCTCACCGCGATTGGACTACGATCTTTTTCGGCTGTCGTTCTCGTATGTGATCCATTTTTCATCGACAGTCACCATCCGCTTCAAAAATGGGTCGATTTCGTTACATTTCAGCAAAGAATTGCAGGCATCAATTCGGTTCAAAAGATTCTTTTGCGTCAATTCGTGTGGCACCCATACATCGAGCTTCTCTTGAGACCAGCCTTATGCAAATGGTTCCAAACGGTTTTCTGGCTAATCTTCAGTTCCTGGGCAATGGAATAAGTTCTCACATGCCGGTCCGACTCGACAATTTCCATGATTTTATCGACATCTTCGACGATTGGCCTACCAGAGCGTGCCTCATCTCCGACGTTCATATGACCAAAATGGAATCGTTGGAACCACCGCTTTGCTGTTGCATTCGATTCTGTATTGAGTCCGTAAACAGCACAAATTTTTTTGGCCGCCTGCTCCGCCTTTTCATCTTGGTCGTAGTGGTACTGAAGAATGTATCGAATTTTCTCTTTTTTTACCTCCATTTTGGGAATGCTGTAACACACAACTGGTTTCACCAAACACAAAACTGTCAAAGAACGTTTTTTGAAGCGTAATGTCACCTTTAAATCCCCGTATAGTATGACCCGATGCGATGTATACATCGTGAGATGTGGCTCACTAAAGACATCTAGCGGAAAACGCTGAGAACTTTTTACTTCACCCAATATAACGTATAAATAATAAAAACGTATAAGTGCGTAACGTTGAGACAGACCCATTTCTCCGTTTTTTATTGAGACCGGTCACCACCTGACGCGGCCGTGGTCCATCAGGTCCAGCTTTTCAAACATGCTGCTGTCCTTTTATCCTTCCTTTAAACGACCTTTTTCATCCACTTTTTTTTATTATTTCTCTGGCTTTCTCGGATAACCATACATGCTCCATACTCTCATCTTCTTTATTGCATAGCACGCAAGTCCAGCTTGAAAAACCCTTCTTCCCTACTTTGCCCACGTTACCACACCTTAACCTGGCCCATTCCTCTTTGAGGTATCCTTTTATTTTCTTGTCTTCCCAGTACTTGGCTTTGTCGACCTCCTCTTTAATTTTCATCTCTGCAAATGAGGATTTGTCAATTCCAGCCCAATTTTTCTGAATGTCTTGGTCCATCTTCGTGTCTTCTTTCAATATTTTCTCAATTTCATTCGGATGTCCCTCGTTTTTACTTAGGTTCCAAATACTACTTTCGCCCACTTCCCGCATTGCGCCCTCAAACTCCCTTCCCCCTTTAGATGATTATCCGTTAGCGATATTTCGGCACTCCTTCTTCAAGACGATCTTTGGCCACCGCGTCTGATCCATTTTTAATATATCCACAATGACAGAAAAATCCTATTGATATTAACTATATACGTCTATTTGATTTTTTTTTTTTTTAATTTAAATTTACCAGATTTTTCGTGAAATCAAATTTTTCCTATTACATTCATTCCATTGTTGAAATGATTTATTTCGAATATATTTATTTGTTCAAATAAAGATCTATTTAATATCGTATAATAACTAAGTACGTAGATCACAATCTAAAAATCGTAAATAAATTAAAATTTATTTATGTTAAGCATTAAGTTGATAAACATTACATTTTAATGAATATTCCTTTAACATTGTTAATTAATAGCATTTATTTTAACATCGATCGTGTGCCGAGCTGCAGATCTTCATATACTACAGGAGAAGGACTATCAATTATTCAACGATTGAGATTTCCGGAACAATTATTTTTGAGGTTCACTTTGAAAAATTAAACATGTCCACTTATTTTTAAGCGGACAACGAACAATTCTTCACACATTTTCCAATGTGAATTACTGTCATATATTTTATTCTACTTACTCTTTTGTACGAGCTTGAGAATCGATAGGTTTTTTTTTTTTTATTTGCAGTACCCCAAAGTCGCCTGGCAAAGATGTTTTGTTCAAGTTCACGGACCCCGTCGTACAAAACAATGCAGTGCAGATAAAAGAGCGATTACTGGCTTGGTGTAAAGCAAAGACCAAAGAGTACGAGGTATGTACTCTTATATTCGAGGTATATTCGTTGAAGAGACGAAAAAATTAATTCACTCTCTTGATTACCTTTCGAAATGACTTTGGAGGTATGCTTTTTTTTTAATATTGTACCAATATACGTCCATACATATAGCTCCAAGCACGATTTTTTCTCATCATCGTGTCATATTTCTAATATCGGACCAATATGTTCTAACATTCCTAGTTGGATTTTTTTTTATATATCGAAATTTGATTTTCGACGGATTCTTACAATATAACATTTTGCAAATATTCTCCCAAAATTTCAAGTCGATCCGTTCAAAATTAAGATAGTTGTGGGCGTTTATAGGTCAGTTACGGGAACCGGCAAAACTTTAAAGCGTTGCGCCACATTGGCGCTCGAAAAAATAGGTATGAATGTAGAGAACAATTTTGACGCGACCATTAAATATATAAAATAATTTTCATTTTTCACAAATACATTGTAGTTTTATGAATAAATTTTAAAAACTCACACATTTTTTTAAACCTTCTCGGTCACTCGTTCTGGGTATAATACGCCGGTCACGGGGGGGGGGGGTCGCAATGACCCCAGCCATGTTTAAACGATTGCCGCGTTGACCGTATCGTTCCGAATGACTCATAAAAATTCAGGATATTAGTTTGAACATTCTAGAATGTGGCATTCTCGGTATTATATTTTTATCGAATTTTAAAATGGCGGAAAAAAATTAGCAACTGGTCGATGCGTAAAAAAAAATCATAACTCTTGCAATTTTCAATTTTTTTTCATAAAATTTTAAGGTGATACTCTTCAGATATGATAGTTTAAGAAAAAAAAATAGCTCCATGGCGAGCGTTTCAAAAAAGGTATTTATTCTTATATCTGAAGAGCCATTTCGGAGTGAAATAAAGAACGATAATCATGAAAAATGAGTGATTTATTATAAAAAGTGCCCGCCAACAAATTATAGTAATTTTGGCTTAAAGTTGCGCATGGGGTCATTTTGACCCCGAGTGAACGAGGCAGGTTAAACGCGTTTTTCTCAAACTAACTTTTTCAAGATCGGTGATCACGATATCTCAAGAATCACTGCACCGATCAACTTCAAAATTTCTAAGCTTCTTCTATATATCAAGAAGCAGTGCTGGAACGGAGGAATTCTTTTTTCGATACATAGATTTTTTATCAACGAAAAAAGACCATTTTTTTTACCGAAAAACGATACATTCACTTTGGACTGCGGCTATTTTTTCAAAAATAAATATTTTATTAAATCCTTCGTCCAAACAGCAGATAATTCCATGCAAAAACTAAATACGTTAGTTTTTATTAAATTGTTTTAACTTATTAAATTAAATATTTTTCAATACAAAAATTGTAAAAGATACTTAAAACCATACTCTTCAATGTAAAAAAAAAATTGAAAACTTACAGACGTTTTCCCAGAAAACATTCAAGAAAATTCCTCTTTGTTTCCGGCCACGAGCTAGGTGTAACCTGTCAAAGTACAAAATTTTCACATTTTCGAATTAAGGCGGGACAACCATTTAGAACCTTCAAAAAATCGATTTTTTTTTTTTTGCTTTAAAAGTTACTTTAATATGTCTAGAATCCGAATAACTTCATGACTTAGGCCAAAACTCAAAACCCCCGGAGATAGAGCCAATTTCCGAGACCCCCGTCCATTCACTCCGAGAGCCGAGCGCAGGTATACGAACTAAAGAGCAGCGGGGAGCCCCTTTATTCAAAATTTCTGTAGGCAATGTTTTTATAAGTATACTAGGGGATAATCGGATGTTTTTGGTAAATATAGTACAAGGGTGTATACGTGTAAAGTGGTATTTGCGAGCAGCTGTCCAGCGAGAGACAAAATTAACGTATTTTTCAGTTTTCTTTCGTCTTTCGTGGTGCACGGATATATCTATCGAAAGAGAAATAATGTCGCACGTTGGAAAAGAAAAAAGAGGTGAACCATCTCGTGCTTGTGCAGCTAAAAAGCGTCAATTCCAAGGCAATCAATTTGTTGAGAAAAGTGGTGAAGATAAAATTGAAGAAGAACATGCTGGTTCAAGTGCTAGTGCTAAGAAAATGAAAAGAAAAACCGGCGACGAAGTTTCGTACAATCCTCTCATTGCTTATCGTATCATAGAATTTTTTACAGTTTTCACCGCTTTATCCGAGATTCTCGTCTGCTACAAGTGTAAAAACCCTGTTAAATTTGAGCAAACTGGATTTCGTGGTTTTGGTTTCAAGATTATTGTTGTGTGTCGCTGTGGCCATTCAACAATTAATTCTGGTCCTTTTGTTGGCACTGGATATGAATATGCAGATTTTTCCAGCAATAGTCTTCGATGAATTAAAGTAAAAAATATGAAAACGAGGTTGTCATTGCAAAGCTAGTAATAATGACAATTATTACGGGGAGAATCTGTAAAAATTTGGTCATATACCTCATAATGTGCACAATATATATGGGCCAAGTTTCAGATTTTTCTCACCAATATTATAAGCATGAGAAATAATCAAGTAATAATTTGGAAAAACACATGTATATTTTTTTTTTTTTTTTTTGCAGTGTTCCAACGTATACTCTTTTATGAGTTTTTACGTATTACCCTTCCCAATTGAATCCTTTTTCCTATCACTCCCTACCCGCACTTCGCTAATCTGACCTAACTTCCGTTGCGTCCACAGCCGTCTTAAGCTACACTATACCGCATTTGCCGAGGGTACGGGGAAACTGTGGAAAACCCGTACCGGTATAGACGGCCCTGTATTTTTTTTTTTCTGATTCCTTGGCATACCAGACCTTTTTTGCTCAAGGTACGTATATACCAAGGCCTCAGAAAAACGGCCTCCCCCGCTCACTCGTCGATGCGCCAGCCAGAGCACGGGCTAAGCGCGGTCACCGCACCAAGTATTGACCTCGTTCGAGGCTGCTTGACATCAGTGATCGCCCGAGCCGCACCCCGACCGCCCAACCACCAGCGTCGGTGGAAAAACACATGTATTTTTGTATTAAAAATTCAAACCCTCACAGGCACAATTGAAAATTTTCCCACCGCCTCAAAACTTTGCACATCCTTTTTTTTTTTATATATATCTTGATTATGTTTTTACAAGGGGACTGAAAATTCAAATTTGACCCAAATTGCAAGCCACCCTAATATATACGAGCTTTTATAAAGACTAATACGACTTTGGTTTATATTTATATAGTTATCACTCGCTTCTTTTGTTTCTTTTATGGAAAAAAAAATGTATTACTTTAGTCTGCTCCGGACTTTTACTTTGGTTTATTGCTATTAATTGTCTCATTCGCCTGAGATTCAATATATCGATAGTAGTAGCATCCGCCTGTTGTACGAAATAATTCAAAACGATTTGAATCGCCTCTCCACCTCGTCTGTATAAGACTCGTTTAATCGATAGCAAACTATCATCGCTGTCGGGGATTCATTGTTTTAGAAAGTCTCGTATCAGCTCTTCGTCCGTAAGAACTTTATGACCCGAATCACTATTATCGCATTGCTGCCATGGCTCGATTTCCGATTCTTCTATGCCTACCAATCCAGTTACTTATTGTAGTACTACCGCAAAGCCATAAGACGATAGAATATTTTCCTATGTGTCCAAAGCGTCGTTCTTGATCTCAATGTCGTCATCTGCCGGCATTATTTTATAATAATAAGAAAATGAGAATGAGAAATAAAAACAAATTATGTGCACACGTACTCGATATTATTTTAACGAGGCTGACGAAGTGACATGCCATTTCTTAATAAACAAAACGAAAAATCCTAAGCCACTTTTTTTCCTTCAAATTTTGCGACATATTGAGATCCTCACCTTAAGCATTCACTTGCAAAATTTCATGTATATAGAATAATATCTGTAAAATTGCACGATGAACATACGGTCGATCGGACATGACGAAGTTACGTTGGTTCCTTGTTTCACTGCAGAATCTTGCAAAGTTCTTTAGTATATGAATTATCAGATAGAAATGTGGCAAGCATGTCATCTCCATAAAGTGCTGAATAAATCAGATGATTTTTAAAGTCGTCATTTACTGTCAACAGTTCAGTTACTTGACTTGAAATTTTATCAGTATACTGGCATGTATTTGTACTTAAGGCAGTAGTCTGCTTTAGGAGCCGAAAAAAAAGCGTTTTTTCAACAATTTTTTTGAAAGGGAAGGAAATGATTGCGGTAAACGAAATTTTGAGACGATAGTATATTATATTCAAGCTTTAAAAAACAATTTTTATTATTACAAATTATTGAAATTTGCCAAAGTTGTAACGATTTTTCTGGGGCGCCTGGAGTGTGCACTCGTAAATCGGTGCCGGTGATGGAGGTCGTGCGATGCATCTGAAACAGTGGAACCAAATTTTTTTTTAGTTTTTATAAGTTCCTTTTCTATATGAACTAAAAAAATACCGAAGAAATGACGAAATTCCAAATTTTTTCGAAGTTTGAAAAAAAAATTCACTTTTTTGAAAAAAAAAATTCACTTTAAGTTGCAAAACAAGTAATTTAAATAGTACTTTTGTCCAACTTTTTTAGTTCAAATAGAAGATAATTCAATACTGAAGCTAGATCACTTTGGTTTTTTTCGATCGGACATATATTGTTTTTACTATCGCCGGCACCGTTTTCCAAAACTTGTGAAAATGAAAACTCGAGAAAACGGGCTGTAAAGTTCTGCCCGAGCATTCGCACCTGCTCGACGCTCGGCCACTAAAACTGATCTAGCTTCGAAAATATGTCGAATTGGCCTCTAAAATTTTGAACACATATTCTTGGATAGTTTTGGAATAGATTTAAGACAAAAACGAAAAATCGATTTTTTGAAGCCTGTAAAGCAGACTACTGCCTTAAGGAACCACTCCAGAATGACTGGCTTGAAAATTGCTAATTTTCATGTTTTTTTTTCTCTTTGGTGAAATTCGATAATCAGTCCGATTTTCTTTTTCGTTGATTCAAATGACTTATGTTGTACATAAAAATATTTTTCAATGTTTTAGTTTTATTTTTTATATAATTTTTTCGACCACGGCAAAATGATGCCTAACAAAAGCGCCTGACGGTGGAAAGTCCTACTCCACCGAAAAATGTCTGAAAGAAAAAAACCATTATGATTATTAATCAGTATGAAAAACTGTATAGGCGTACGGAGGATTTTTTTTCGTTCCAAATTAACAAAATGATAACCATTTCGAAATCAAGTGTCCAATTGGGGCTTTTTCGAAAGTGTTTCGTTAAAAAAAAAAATGTGAAATTTTCAAATAAAAGAAAAACGCTTCCGTACGACGTTAAGGAATGGCGTGAAGAATGATCCGGCAAAATTTCAGACGGCTAGCTAGAAAACTCTTCGTTTAAAATCTTCCACCGTTTTGAAAAACGACGTTTCGAGAAAAACGCACTCACGCAGTTGGTCAAATCCTTTTTTTTTTAAGGGGTTACGAGGATTTCGAAGGCAAAAAAAGCATATTTTCTCTATTTTTTTTTTAAATATAATAAAGACATTATTTTATTCGAAATGTTAAGCACATAGAAGAGCAACATTTCAACAATATTTAAAAAAAAATTCATCCAAAAATTTGGTAAATTCAGCCGGTAGGACCTGGTTTCCGGGGATCCCTAAAAAAAAAGTGTCCTCGTAGTGGTCAGGATAAATCATGATAGCTTTATCTGAAATTAAAAAACCAATTTTTTCTGTTAGTAGATAAGTATAGCTCGTGATTGAACAAAGGATTTTTTTTTTAATTGAAATTTGAATTTTTCGCAGAGTTATATGCAAAATAGTTCAATTTTTGGTACAATTTACATTACCGTATAGCCTTGTAAAATTAGTTGTAATCGAAAGAAAAACCTTCGTTCAATCACTAGCCAATACTATTTTGAAGTGTGCAAAATTTCAATAAGATCGGTGCATTAGTTTTTTGGGAAATCGTGTCCACCGACTTCAAAAATAGTGTTTTGAGAAAAATGCGTATACCTGCGTCGCTCCCGGCCGGTCTTTCCCAACGGGGGGAATTCCCAAAGGCTCTCTCTCTCTCTCCTAGACTTTTACTCTGATTGACTTAAAACTTTGGGAGAATATTCTAGACATATTTTACTATTAGATAATAAAATTTTGAAAAAAAATGGATTTTTTAAAAATTCCCAACTCCACGTAACCCCTTAAGAAAGGCTGGAACAACCGGAATAATTCGAATTTCGCGACCAAAATTTAACAGCATGTTTATGAAAGTTCATATTTTTGGATAATGCAAAAATGAAACAATTTTCAAAAAAAATTTACACTTGAATGATCCCTTGATTGTAGACGAAAAGAAGTTAATTGTTAAATATTTGGGTTTGTGAAAGAAGAACCTTAATCTTTGAAATCGGGTTAAAAAAATGGAAGATTCGATTTATGAGATCGGCAGTACGTAATGAAAATCTTTTATTTCAGAATGTACAGTTGGATAACTTCTCGACGAGCTGGAGTAACGGATTAGCATTTTGCGCTCTGATTCATCACTTCAGGCCTGAAGCCTTCGATTATCAGAGTCTACGGCCCGAGGATCGCAGAAAAAATTTCCAACTGGCGTTCACAAAAGCGGAGTAAGTCGATCGAATTATGTCGTGCTTACTTCCGGTGCTTTTTGTCACGGTTATTATCTATCAGGGCGAGTTACAGTCTGTTCGCCTTTTTAGAAAGTGGAAGTTGATTTTTTTACTTTTTTTTTCCCCCGAAATATCAGTTGTCCAAGAGAAAAAATTTGATTCTGCAATACAGCAAACTGTCTCGCTGTCATGACCACTCCGTTCGCTCTGTAAAAACTTGAGCATACAAGTTAGTTTATTTTGCCACTTGGTCGAAATGTACTTTGTCCGGTGGAAACATTATTTTGAGGCAAGATGAATACCGCTCGGATAGTAAAAACGCCTTTGCGTACTTTTCTCCGACACAATTGTTACTTTGGGAGAGACTTTGATCACCCGTTTGATCGAACGCAAAATGAGACTTTTTCCGATTTTTTTCTTCTTCATTTGTGCACACATTGCTCAACAAATTTTTGTGCACGATCATTTATTTTTTTAATCCTCTCTTTGTCGTATAAATCGACTAGCTTTCGCCCGCGTGGAATTTGGCCCATACAACCTTTATTACCAGTTGCAACCCTGATTAGGGGTTATTTAAAAAAAAAGCCTAAAATATGCGTTTTAATATTTGTTTTGAAGAATATTTGTACCGAATTTCAAGTTGCCATGCACAAGGAACACAATATTCCATACGAACATTTAAATTCAATTTCATTCTTTAAGGGGCTGATTTTCGAAAAATCCTTTCTCAGTGGACCTTTACGCCCTTTAACCCTTTAACCGCTGGTGGGACACATACGTCCCACCTACTTTGAAAAATCGTAACTTCCAGAAAAATGAACATATCGACATCGTTAAGGTCGCATTTTGAGGATGAAGGATGCATCTAATCATGGAAAAATCGGCAAACGCAAGGGCTGCACCCCTTCAGTTTCGCACCCTTTTAAAAAGTGCGAAAATTGCAACAAAAAAATGAGAAATGGGCATAACTTTCAGGCAACATTTTTTTTTAGTGTGGCGCTCTCAAGTGTGTGCTTTGAAATAACATCGAAAATTCGTAGCAAAAAGGTCCGGACCAAAAACCACCCATAGCAGTAATAAAATATCGATAACCACCCCTAGCAATTGTGATACGCCCAATAATGCACTTTCATTGATGTTCAGTTCATAAATATTTTTGAAAACACATGAAAAATTTGTAGCAGGAATATCCGAATGGAAAACCACCCCTAACAGAAACGAAACATCGAAAACCACCCCTAGAAATGGTGATACGCCCAAAAATGCACTTCCAATGATGTTCAGTTCATATACATTTTCGAAAGCGCATGGAAAATGTGTATCAAGAACATCCAATTAAAAAACTACTCCTAACAGTAACAAAACATAAAAAAACCGCCCCTAGCAGTGATGATGCGTCTGAAAATGCACTTTTATTGATGCTCAGTTCATATAAATTTTTGAAAACACATGAAAAATTTGTAGCAAGAAAACCTGTCTCGAAAACTACCCCCAACAGTAACAAAACATCGAATTATCCGTAAGTCCTTCAGAATATGCTTATGTGTTCTGGAACACTCGTATTTCGATTCAGATCAGGATAAAATAACAGAAAATGAGATGATAACATTTTGTCCATTGGGGGGGGTGAATTTATTTAGTTTATAAGGGTTGATTGATCCGTAAGTTCTTCAGAATCCCACTACGTGTTCTGGAATGACTTTTTCTCAATTTCTGGCAGAAATGAACGATGGGAAATGAAATTAAGATGTTTTCAAGCGATTGGGGTGGTTTTTTCATTTGGGGGTAGTTTCCGAGGGTAGAAAAATTCTCGAATATTTTTTTTCCTCACATTGGCTACTCACGAATTCAGATTCACCATGTACCAACTTTGCCAAACGCGCCAAAAAAAAACTCAGCCGTTAAAGGGTTGAGAAACATATCTTTCGAATTTCATTGAGATAAAAGCAGGATATTCAATTTTCCCATACAAACTTCAACGACCCGTTGTACCCTTAGTTTGGGGTTGTTTTAAAAAATCCTAAAATATGCGTTTCATTTGTTTCAAAGTAAATATATATCAAGTTTCACGTTGATTGATACACGCAAGTAATACATTTTTCCCTACAAACTTTTACACCCTATTTCACCCTCTTAAGAATTGATTTTTGACAAATCTTTTCTTAGTGCACCTCTACACCTCCTACGGAACATATCTTTCGAATTTCATGTTTCTATCTTCAGCGGTTTAGGCTGTGCGTTGTATATATATATATATATGTCAGTCAATCAATTACGGAACTGTTTTATATTTACGAAGTGTGTAAATGAAGTAATGAGACTGATAAGCGTAGCGTTCGATCTGCGAACACTTGGGACGCAGGACTTGGAGCGGCGGCAGGTGAACATGCGCCATCAGTACGAGTTTGAACTTGCTAGTCATTTGGTTGTCCGTAGCGATTTTTTTTCGGTGAAAGTTTTTTTCTAGTGCGTTCTGAAAGTGACTTGCATCAATTTCGAACAACGGTGTGCTATCAGGTTTTGCTTCAGACTTGGGCACAGTGAAACGGAAACTTTTGCAAAACTTCAGCAGGCCTACGGAGACAGTATTTTGTCAAGGGCCCAAAGTTTATCGATGGTTTAAGGGAGGAAAATCCTTTGGACGCCCGAAAAGGAGTCAATTTTCATGAATTTTTTTAAAAGTTTTAAAATAATCGCATCACTTTTAAATTTTGACATTATCTTATTACAACTTTCAAGTGTTAAAAAAAAAATTTCTTTTGTTTTAAACAAAACAAAATGGCAGCGTTATAAGGTATTCCTTTAGACGTCTTTTACGTGATATCGAAAAGTGCTCTATTTGTCTGATTTATTCTATTGATCTGAAACAAAATTCGAAAATTTTTTCGATTATTGACATGTGTAGGGTAGGGATTTACTTATAAAAATATTTTTTTTAAGTATAACATTAAAAATTAAGTAGGTGTTTATGATTTAAATGGTCAAAAGTATGAAAATGGTCAAAAGTATGAAAATTTGATTAATTTTCATACTTTTGACCATTTTCTCGATAATTTTTACCCGAAAAAAAGTAATTTATTTACGCGATAACCTTAGCACTTTAGGTATATCCTTCCGATAATGTTATAGTGGGTAATGTTATAAACCTCCCAACATTGCGGCCAGATCGATCAATAACTTTTTGAGCTATAGCGTGAGCAGTTTTTGAAAATGCACTTTCGAGATAACCGCGTTTAAAATTTCCCCAGTTCACAAAATACAAATAACTTCGTAAATATTTCATATTTCGATTTTTCGATTTTCCAGTATTCTTTCAATATATTATACTTTCGAAATATGTAAAAAAAAAATCGATTTTTAAAACACTGTAAAGGGTTTTCCCCCTTAAGGCCACTCTAGAGGTCAAAAAAAGGGCATATTTTCGGATTTTTTTAGCGAAACCATAAAATAAATCGGAATTACAAAACAGGGGTTTTATTATACACGTAATTGACTATAAAAAATTATTTTTTCACCGCAATACATTTCAAAATACCGACTGTGCAGTATTTTTGCGATAACGCCTTTATTTCTGGAAGGTCCACGGCCGGACCAACAGCTCCTATAATTTTTGAATTATGATGAGACACTAAAGTTTTTTCGATTACATATAAGAATAGCTATAAAAGTACGTAGGATTATTCTGATATATTGTTTTTTGTTAAAATGGCAAATTTCTAAAACAAAAAGTATAAAATGCCATGACAAAAATCGTCACAAAATTGTTTATAAACAAGGAACTATGCAATATAATTAAAAAATCCTACATAGTGCATCAGAAAATGTAATTCTAAATATACAGTTAAAATTTCAAGTGAATCGGTTGAAATTTGTTTGAGTTATGAGTCCGCCGACTTGAAAAATGTAGTTTTGAGATAAACGCGTTTAAAGTTAGTAGAAAGTCACTACATGAATAATGTTTCAATATCTTTAATCTGCGATGCCTGCGCTATACAGTTGGCCTTCCAACCAGATTAGTGTCCTGGTCCTGCGTTTCTTTTCTGTGCGATTTTACGGCGATCCGTGACTCTTTTACAGCTTCGGATAGTGATCTCTCTGCAAGCTTTATGCGCTGTTCGTTCACCTCCAGGCACTTATTGTAGCTATTCGGGCCAATTTTCAAGTCCATTGCTTGGCATTATGTGCAGAATTGAAGAAAAAAAAACCGTTATTGTACACGCAAACCGCAATATCTGTCGCTATATTCAACACAGTTTTACCACTGGAAATTTATTTTGGGGCCAAGTCGAATTGAAACTTTCGTTACTGTTCTGTGTGAAACCGCCGATGCATCGAGTAAGAAGATCATCGGTGGTTTTAGTACTTTAGTATCCCCTGCCGTATACCTGCTCCAGTCCCCCAAATTATAGCCCACCACGGCGCTCATAAAAGGAGCTCGTTGCGGATCAAGAGGGGTTGCGCTAGAATTCGAAAATCGTGTACTTAGAGATTTTTCACACCCATAATTTTTTTGGAATATAATCTTATTGGTACTAAGGTGCCTTTTTAACAAACAAAAAAACTGATTTTTGGAAAATCCTAGAGCAGCCTAAGGCATTTTCAGAAGGAAGAGAGTCGATTGAAGATGTACCTTCCGCCAGCGGAAGGCCTTTATTTTCAAAAACCGATGAAAATGTCGACAGAACGCACAACGACGATCTGAACGCACAAGATTCCGGATTCTGTCGACATTGTCATCGGTTTTTTAAGATCAAGGCCTTCCGTTGCGCGGTTTATCTTCAATCAACTCTCTTCCTTCTGAAAATGCCTTAAACCACCGGAAAAACCTGGGCCCTTGACAAAACACCGTCTCCGTAGGCCTGCTGAAGTTTTGTAAAAGTTTCCGTTGAACTATGACCCAAGTCTGAAGCAAACCCTGGTAGCATACCGTTGCTCAAAATTCATGTCACTCATTTTTACAAAGCACTAGAAAAATTGTTTCACGAAAAAAAAAAATCGCTACATACAACCAAACGACTCTAGCGAGTTCAAACTCGTACTTAAGGCGTATCACATGTTCACCTACTGCCCATCCAAGTACCGCGTACCAAGTGTTGTCAGATCGAACGCTACGTTGTCAGTCTCATTACTTAATTTACACACCTCGTATAGATAAAGCCTTGTAACTTTTTTTTTTTTTTTGAAAACTCAGCACTCGCAAATTGGCGTAAAAAATACGAAAGAGCAGTGAAAACATTGAAATGAATTTCAGCGAGATCGCGGGTATCGCACCATTGCTGGACGTCGAGGATATGGTGGTGATGCGTCGTCCCGATTGGAAATGCGTCTTCACTTACGTCCAGTCGATTTATCGTCGTTTCAAGGACGAAGATTAACAGCCGGTGAAGACAATACGTACTTCGCGCGGCTTCTCGATCAATCTTGTTGCTCTGTTCTGCTTTAAAACGTTCGAATTTTGTTTTTATTTCACTATAAAAATTGCGTTGCTGCACGCCGTTTACGCGTACCTCGTTCGCGATTACAATTATTTGTTACATTTTTTTTACGAAGGTTTGATGGCATTCAAATGCACTTACAATGTGCACGACAGAGCGTTTTTATTATTATTTTTATTATTATTATTATTATTATTATTGTTGTTGTTGTCATAGCAAAACTAATAACACTGGGCTGTCGATTAAATATTCGTTAAATGTTATTTTGAAGTGTAAAAACAAAAATAGAAACAAGTAGGACCACGTTTTGTTTCCAGTATACCGTTTGTGTAATAACTATTCGTTTATTATACGTTAATAATGCGCAAAATGATGCGTTGAACCGGTTTTCAAACCTCAACGGTGAACACTTTCGAAAGAAAAAAAAAGAGGAAAAAAAGATATAAAATTGAAGAAAAAAAAACAAAGGCTCGTCGAAGCGTTCGTTGACGCACGATTCTTCAAAGCTCACGTATTTATAAAAGCAAAAAATTAAGAAAAAAAAAACGTAAATAAGAAAAACGATTTACCTCGTTCTAGGAACTCACCGAGCTCGCAATAGATTATAATTATTGACGCGGTATTAACGAATTATTATTATTGTTGTTGTTGTTATTACTATTACTTATTATTATACGTTTAAACACAAAACTGTGTCAGTCATTCACCTTATTTCCATGATTTTATATACTAAATGAGGAATTAATGATGCGGCGCGTTTCTCAGAAAATAATATAATCACGCTATCAATGGCTCGATGAATTTGTTTTGAGTAATGAACGGCGCGTCCGCTAAAGAACGCTATCATCCAATGAATTGTTGATGTCATTCTGGTCCTCCCCCACCATCTCCTGTAAACCCGAAGTCGCTTGATAAATAACAGAACGGGAACAAAATAATTACATATTGTCGTCGACCGAATGAATGCGCAGGCATACCTGTAGAACTTCCACGAGAGATCTCGTCTCGTCCAGCATCTCTTTGTACACACGTTTTTCCTCTTCAAGCCTCGCAATCCGTTCTGTCAATTCCTTGTTTTGGTCTAGCGCGTCTTCTAGTGCTATTCGTCGCCTTTCGGCCAACACCTCCCAGTACTGTTCGCTCGGGCCAGCTGTGAATAAAAGCACATACGATTGAATCGCTTCGTGAAGGAATCGTGAATTCATTGCAGCTTCGTTAAATTTGTTTAAAAAACTTTAAGGAGGTTTGAAGGAGAGTGTTTTGATTTATGGTAACTTATGTTGAATATTCGTATTGTCGATCCCAAAGTGCCAAATTTGTGGTAATTATTTTATTTATTGCATATTTACTAATAAAAACTGAAAAATTAGATCCTCAACGAGTCTGGAGTCTTCACGACGATTTCCAAGCAGTAGCGAGATTCTGTAACTCGATGGCGACCGTTTTCGTTATCGTTAGCTAGCGACAGCCAATAAGAGGCTCCCTTTCTTCTGATCCTGCTTGCGATTGGCTGTCGCTAGCCAACGACAACGAAAACTGTCGCTACCGAGTTACAGAATCTCGCTGCAGAGCTAGGTTATGCTCGCCAAACGAATCAGCTGTTACGCCCGACGTTGGCAAGTCTATGGGTACTATTTCGTCATTATGATATTATTTAACCGGAAGTTGAAACCGTTTTATACTGTAGTGCTTGAATTACACGGTGAAGTTCGAATTTTCGATTTTTTACAATATCTATTATGTCTAATTTATCAAATTTCAGTTTTCCCGTGAAAACAGAAATTTTCCTGAGTTTTGAAATCAAAACCGTGATTACCGCACTTCCGGTCGACCATCTCCATAAGACGACGTACTTCACTAGCTCAAAGTGCTCGGCTGTGCAATTGTATTACGAAAAAACTGAACGGTCAATATAGCTCAATTTTTTCCAAAGAGTGCATATGGTATTCGTCAACATTCCATAAAAATGTCAGGCCTGAAAGTTGGATTCGTCCCCATGATCGTACCTCATTAAGGGACAACACCACTGTGACGGCTTCAAAAAATCGATTTTTTGAAAACCATCTAGAAAAATCTAAAATACATTTAAGATTAAGATGCCGTTGGACCCAGGTCGAAAAAATAATTATTTTCGGAGATATTGAATATTTTGTGGAGCGGTGCAGCGCTCCGTGACGCTCGGGGTCCCGCGCAGCCGCCTCTTCCTGACGAAGTATTGGAGGCAATTACGCCAGTCTTCGAAAATTTGAGCAGAGACGATTTGCTGCAGCGTTGTTTGGGCGGCTTCACGCAAAACAACAACGAAAGCTACAACAAATCAGTTTGGGCAATAGCCCCCAAGTGTCAGTCCGGGAGCAAAAAAATCGTCGATATTGCAGCTGATATCGCGGTATTATTATTCAATGATGGCCTGAGAAGCCTCATGAAAGTTTTTGAGACGTTGGGGATAACTATCGGCCCAAATTGTTTCAATTTTTGCGTTGAAACCAACGCAGCGCGGATCGAGCTGGCGGAGCGCTCGCTCACAGACGCTGCAAAAGAGGCAAGAAGAGCCTCTATAAGTTCGAGAAAAGATGCTAGGGACAATCATTTGCTTCTTGAAGGCCAGCTATATGGTACCGGCATCGCTGATTAAAGGTAAAAAATTTTTTTTCCAATTTATCGCATAAATTAACAAACCTAAAACTTTGAACGCGTTTTTCTCAAAACCACTTTTTTGAGTGCGGCACGCAGCAGAACTCGAGCAATTTTTATCCGATCGACTTCAAATTTGGATTGCATCAATAAAACTAGATTATCTAAAGAAGTACATAGGATTTTTTCGATATCTCAATAATAAAAAAAGTTATAGCCTATTTTCGACGAGAAATTTTGCTCGAAAATCGTCCTTTAATTTCAAAAGCGTGCCTATTTTTTAAAAATCAATATTTTTTCAAATCCCTATCTACTTCTCTTCAAAATATCATATTATTAACGAAAACACTCGGTATTTTTTTTCAGATCGACTTTGAAGAGAGTTCTGCTGCGTGCCGCGAACCACTGCAGAGGCAACAGTACCTGACGCGGGAGCTTCCCCAGCGTCACCATGGGGCGTGAAAAATTTGAATTTTTTTTTTTATGTATCTTCAATAAACAACGAACAAAACAAAAAAATTTTTTTCGAATATCTCTTTTTTTTCCCACAAAAAAATTCTTGAAAAATGGCAAAAAAACAGGGGGTCACAGTGGTGTTCTGCCTTAATGCGAAAAAATCAACGTTTACTGAAATTTACGTAATTGCAAGTTCCAGTAAATTTATTTGAGAAACTCGAGACATCGTCGTGAATCTTCATGCAAGCAGCGAAAAGAGATTTTAGTTTTCTACCTTCGGAGGTGAGATCTTCCACTTCGATCTTGATCTTCCCTCCTCTCGCAGTTTGGACTCCCTTATCTCTGAATCCAATCTTTTTGCGCTTCTGAGTTTCAGTCTTTGTCTTATCGCCCATCTCACTGAAACGTAAACGCATCGATCGGTTAAGTCACATTTTTATTTGCTGGACCATTATAAAACATTACAACGTTGAAGTTTGTATCGTTGAAATGCAAGGATGTTTTCTTTATTTTTTCATTTATCTATTTTTATCTTTATTCAAAGCCCTTATTTTGCAATTTGAGGTCTCAAACCTCTAATAAGAATACGTAAAAACATTTGAGAGATTTTCACAAACTCAAGGCATTCCTTTCGCGGAGGGCCGTATTTTGTGTACGCATGAGCAGGGACCCTTTCCAACAGGGTGTCTAATTTTGACCAGAACTGAAATTTCATGAAATTTAAGGATTTTTAAGGCTCTCTATAGGCCAAAAAGGGCATATTTTGTGATTTTTTTTTCAACGAAACCATAAAATAAATCGGAATTACAAAATAGGGGTTTTATTATACATGTAAGTGACTATGCAAAATTGTTTTTTTCACAGCGATACATATCAAAATGGCGACTGTGCAACATTTTTCCGATGACGCCTTTATTTCTGGAAGGTCAACGGCCGGACCAACAGCTCCTATAATTTTTGACTTATGATGAGACACTAAATTTTTTTCGATTATACAGGGTGGACCACGCAACGTGTGCACCTCTTTTACGACCAAAATATGCGTTGCACGAAAAAATGTTTTATACAAAAGTTACATAGTTTATAAGGCTACACTATGTGGTGCATTTATTTTTTTTTTTATAGGTGGAGGCGCTTCGAAGATTTGAAGGTCAACTTTATTTTTTCAAATGGAATGCTATATTTTTTACAGCGTAATATGATAGAGTATCGAATTCTGAGTAAAAAACGTATAGACCTTTATTAGCCCTAGAGTTAATAGCTAACGAGTAATATCACTTTATTACTTTAAAATTTTCTTCACGTAATATCAAGTTGGAGATTCAAATCTACTACAAATTTCCGAATGGCAGTGTTTACATCACAGTGTTCATCAATATGAACACATTTACCACATCGCATACACTTATCATGATTCACAATCTTCTCAATGATTGTAATCCAGTATTAAAGTATCCTTCGGTGATTGTGCGTGATTATTATCAGAAAGATAAAAGTGAAAATGAATGAATGAATCTCCAACTTGATATTACGTGAAGAAAATTTTTAAGTAATAAAGTGAAATTACTCGTTAGCTATTAACTCTAGGGCTAATGAAGGTCTATACGTTTTTTACTCAGAATTCGATACTCTATCATATTACGCTATAAAAAATATAGCATTCCATTTGAAAAAATAAAGTTGACCTTCAAATCTTCGAAGCGCCTCCACCTATAAAAAAAAAAATAAATGCACCACATAGTGTAGCCTTATAAACCATGTAACTTTTGTATAAAACATTTTTTTGTGCAACGCATATTTGGTCGTAAAAGAGGTGCACACGTTGCGTGGTCCACCCTGTATATAAGAATAGCTATAGAAGTGCAAAGGATTTTTTTGATATATTGTTTTTTGTCAAAATGACGCATTTCTAAAAAAAAAAAAAGTATAAAATGCCATAAGAAAATCGTCCGAAAATTGTTTATAAAAGAGGAACTATGCAATATAATTTAAAAAATCCTACGTAGTGCCTCAGAAAATGTAACTCTAAATATACAGTCAAAAATTCAAGTGGATTGGTTGAAATTGGTTTGAGCTATGAGTCCGGCCGACTTGAAAAATGTAGATTTGAGATAAACGCGTAAAAGGCCGAATTAATTTTTTATCTTATACTTTTTTATATTTTTATAAGTACATCCTTACCCTACACATGTCAATAATCGAAAAATATTTTCGATTTCTGCTTCAGATCAATAGAAAAAATCAGACAAATCGAGCACTCTTCGATATCACGCAAAAGAAGCCTTAAGGAATACTTTATAACGCCGCTATTTTGTTTTGTTTTTTTTTTTTTTTTTTTTTAACACTTGAAAGTTGTAATAAGATAATGTCAACATTTTAAAATGATGCGATTATTTTATAACCTTAAATTTTTTTAATGACTCACTTTCGGGCTTCTAAAGGCCCCCCCCCCCTTAAGGTAGTATTCTAGTCGAGAAATTTGAAAAAAAAAATCGCTCTTTTGGCATTTTCTTGAAGTATAGACTCTCAAAAATATGTCCTCAAGAGGAAATTTCGAAATGCCAAATATTGATAAATTTGTAGCGATTGGAATAAAGGTGGATTACGCAGCCGAACCAGCGCGAATCGGACAATCAGAAAATTTTAAGGAAGCCAGAACTGCTCGCAGGGAAGAACGAGCTTCAGACAATCATCATTTCGAAGTCGACAAAGACACACTTTATTAGGCAGAAATGCCCAATTAATACAACGTAAGTATAACATGCCATTACACCACTTAGATAGTTGCGGTTGTCTGAAATTTTACTCAAAACATTAAACGCGTTTTTCTCGAACCAACTTCTTTTCAATCTGATTGACATCAAATCTCGAGTTCTATCCAACCGATTGACTTCAAATTTTGTATGGACCTTCAGTATACAGTAAAGCCTCGGTCATCCAAACCCGTTGGTATTGAACATGATTCAAATAATCAAAGCTTCGGATAATCGAGATACTATTTTTGTCCGAAAGGACAAATATAAAACAGAAATTGAAATAAATATACAATCTATATTAACAAGAGATATGTTTATATATTGATTCGAATAATCGAAGCTTCGGATAATCGAGATACTATTTTTTTCCGACAGAATAATATAAGACAGAAATTGAAATAAATACACAATCTATATTAAAGAGAGATATATTTATATATACAGTCGAACCTCGATATAACGAATCTCTAGAAAAGAGTAAAAAAAAATCGTTATATTGAGGTTTCGTTATATCGAAGTAATGTTCCAAAAAATTCGTTATATTGATGTTTTAATAAAAAAAAAGGACCAATAAAAATTGCTCTAATTTAAACCTTTCTATCTTTAGAAAAAAAAACATATCGATGGTCCCGAGCGGCTCTATCTTATCTCGCTCGGACCTTTACACAGTAGCGTAATTGAAAGGGTCCCAGATGTACTAGCGTAACATTCGCGCCCTGCGCGAAGTATCGTATCTCGGCAGACCCTGTTCATTCTAACGCATCTCCGGCCGCGCGCGTGAGATCCATCGTATCTCCCGCAGCCTTAGAACGGAGTATCGTAACTCGTCGACTGCGATATGCTCTATCGTATCTTAGATGCACCAAAACGTTACTAAAAGCACCAAAACGTTACTAAAAAGCATTTTGTTTTTATTTATCAAGCCTGAAAAAACATCTGAAATCTAGCTTCTAGACTAGAATATTACCGCAAAATAAAAATTAAGCTTAAATTTGTTTAACGGTACGAACGAAAAGATAATCAGCTTACTCCTTGATGCCTCCTTTACCCGGCAGTGTAGATCGTAAAACTCTGCCACCGCCGACAAGGTTTTCCTTGTCCGTTGCCGCTGGTTGCAAGGTGTGTAATGACTTCCTGACCTTATCCTGCCGACGTTTCAAACGATTAGTCTATCATAACGGTGCGGCGGTACGTAAATAAGAAACTTTTGGAATTAATGAAAAGTCTGTTAGCGGTAATGGCAAAAACGCGTATTCCGCGTTCGCTTTCGTAAAACTTATGTTACCGTCAGACAATGAGACAATGAAGAAAAGGAAAAATATAACATAAACGAAAACAAGCGAATTACGAAGCGAAGCGTAACATTTTTTGCACAAGATTATCGAGTTTTGAAGGGATAAACATCACGACACGTGATTCGATACAATGTTTTTTTTTTTTTTTTTTTCCTACACGTACGCAAAACTATACTTGCTTTCCCTACGACCTTCGCGTAGGGCAAAGCCCGAAAAACAAGAATCTCAGGCCCCGGTAGGGTACGCGTATATTTCGTTGGCTTGTGTAAAATTGATTTCCGTGCGTTGCGTGTACAGAATAAAATATGGCTCGTGTCCTTTGACGAATTGAAAAAATATAATTGATTAAGAAAATCGACGATTCCTGCTTAAACGGAAAATGTCGCTGACTAACCTCGGAAACAGCGGTTTTGGCGGCAGTAACTTGGGTGGAGCCTCCCGGTTTCATGTTAACGACGCTAAGAATACACGACTTGGTGGACGACTGCTTTCCCCCCCGAAATGAAACGTTTTGGAGAATGTTATTTCCCACGGAAAATCGGGATATTTAACAATGGTGGATCAGCGCGTTATTGAGCGAGACTTTTCCTTCGGTTTGGCGCGAAAATCGTCCGCCAAAGTTCCTTGGAAAAGTCAAGAGTGAGAGAGCGCCGTTAGTTCGCTCCAAGAACGACGGTGTCGCAGCAGTCGCGAGCGCAGAATTGACAATCGAAGATCGATTCGTTTTAATCGAAATGTTGCCAAATATTCATTATTTGTATCACGGAAATGTAAAAATCATGGAGACTAGAATGCAGATGTTCGAACCACGGCCCATAGAGGCTAAAATTCATATCTGGTCTCCGTGCGTCGAATACACTGATGCTTGAGCGACCGGAGTGGGGGATGCGCGTGTGTTCGACTGTCGGTAAAACAGTCCCTGCGCACAACGCGCAGTGCAGTGACAAGCGGTCTCCTGGACAAAAACGCTCCCAACTAAAGCAACGTCCGCTGAACCGCAGCGCCACGAGTTCGAGCTAGCGTTCGATCAGAGACTAGTAGGGAGATGTACAACGCTCCTGTTTTCGGCGTGCCACGGGAATGGCGCTAAATCGCGTCGGCGAGTTCGGGAATGTAATTTTGTGATCATCGCCTCTGTCGAGGTTGCAGATTCCGTTGTAGCTGCGCGAGTCGTGATCACCCGCTCAAGTCGGTATCGTAGTCAGCGTGAACACGAATGGGTAGCTCGGTGGGGGGAAAAGTCTCCGCCCCTCGCAAATCGTGCTTCTTACTGGACAGCAGGAGGGCTGACACTGGCATAAATTCTCCTAACGTAACGTGTCCCCCCGTTATTGTCGCCACGTAAACTAACCCACCATGCGGCGCTAGTAGTCGCCCGCATGACCCCCCACTCCGCAAAGCGCCTCTCCGTATTATTGCGTCATCTTTTTCGTCGCGTGGACCAAGTGGATATTTTTTTCTTTCGTTTTCTCGATCTGTCGTTGTTCTCGAATAAAAAAAATCGTAGTGTGGTGTTACAAAGTGATAAAATAATAAACAATTTTAGTGTAGCGATAAAATAAAAAAACAATTTTGTGGTTTTTGTGCTTATATTTGAGAATGCCTGCGCGCGTGGTCCTTGGCTGCACGTCAGGTTATCAATTAAACAAGGAAAAATCGCATTTTTTTCAATGTACCAAAAGATCCAGAAGCGGGATGCAGCAATATTCTGCACGTCTCAACGCAGAACAAAAAAAAAAGCAATGTCGACAAGAAAAAAATTGCAAAACATTGTACAACGTGACTAGTCCATTATTTAAAAAAAAAATAATGTTATCTGTTCATTTCGTTCGATAAATATTTTTATAATACATCATATTTCAACAAGTGTAAATATTGCATCCCTCCCCATATACACATATACTTTTAAATTCTAATCTAAATAATGAATTATCCAAACGCGTCGAATGCAAATTATACAGACGCTGCGCGACTGGAGTGGGGGTCATGCGGGCGACTACTAGCGCCGCATGGTGGGTTAGTTTACGTGGCGACAATAACGGTGACACGGTAGACCCAGCAGTGCCAGGGGGCTGCTGGACAGGCAAACGGAGCGAGGTTTTCCGTCCGATCGAGCTCGATATATTTGTGTGGCCGTACTGCGGATTAGAATATGCATTAAATGAATTTCAAAGTGATAAACATTTATCGAGATCATTGTTTTCTCTCGGTTGCCTGTTTATGCCGAGGATGGAGGTTAAAAAAATTAACGACGAAACGCGTTGAAAAATAAAACGCCGAAACGACCGTGGAAGGTTCAAAGAGAAATCTTGAGCCTTTGCCGCGGTCGTTTCGGCCGTTTTTTTTTTCAACACTAAACATTATAGATAAGCGTGTATCATAAATGTTTCTCTATCCTCAATGAGCGTCGTGGCTGATTCGGCAGCCTGGCGGATTAAGGCAGTAGTCTGCTTTACAGGCTTCAAAAAATCGATTTTTCGTTTTTGTCTTAAATCTATTCCAAAACTATCCAAGAATATGTGTTCAAAATTTTAGAGGCCAATTCGACATATTTTCGAAGCTAGATCAGTTTTAGTGGCCGAGCGTCGAGCAGGTGCGAATGCTCGGGCAGAACTTTACAGCCCGTTTTCTCGAGTTTTCATTTTCACAAGTTTTGGAAAACGGTGCCGGCGATAGTAAAAACAATATATGTCCGATCGAAAAAAACCAAAGTGATCTAGCTTCAGTATTGAATTATCTTCTATTTGAACTAAAAAAGTTGGACAAAAGTACTATTTAAATTACTTGTTTTGCAACTTAAAGTGAATTTTTTTTCTTCAAAAAAGTGAATTTTTTTTTCAAACTTCGAAAAAATTTGGAATTTCGTCATTTCTTCGGTATTTTTTTAGTTCATATAGAAAAGGAACTTATAAAAACTAAAAAAAAATTTGGTTCCACTGTTTCAGATGCATCGCACGACCTCCATCACCGGCACCGATTTACGAGTGCACACTCCAGGCGCCCCAGAAAAATCGTTACAACTTTGGCAAATTTCAATAATTTGTAATAATAAAAATTGTTTTTTAAAGCTTGAATATAATATACTATCGTCTCAAAATTTCGTTTACCGCAATCATTTCCTTCCCTTTCAAAAAAATTGTTGAAAAAACGCTTTTTTTTCGGCTCCTAAAGCAGACTACTGCCTTAACAATGCTTGCGGTCCGGGTTCAATCCCCAGTGAACCGATTTACCGACATATCGGGGGGCCAACTTAACGGAGGTTGTAGAGGGACCTCCGTTAAGTTGGCCCCCCGATATGATCATAAATAATTTTAATTAATGTTAATCGTTTGAGAATCGTTTGAGAGAGTTTGAGAGAAAAGAAAAATCGTTTGAGAGTTAATAGTTTTTCCAAAAAAGACAATTTAAATTTTCGCGTGAAGTTAGCCCCCAGATTTTTTAAATCCGTAAAAAACGACCTTTCGAAATTTTTTTTTTTTTTTTTTAATCGTTTGAGGATCGTTTGAGAGGGTTTGAGAGTTCAAAAAAATCGTTTGAGAGTTCATATTTTATTGAATATACGAATTTTTCCAAAAATGCAACCAACCGCAGGGCCGTGTCACGCATGGGGTGCACCCTACTCGTCATTCGCAAACCGAGAATATGAAAAACTTGCCTAAAGTACCTAAAATGTAGCATAAATAATAGAGAATCGTTAGAGAGGGTTTGAGAGTTCATATTTTATGAAATATAAGAATTTTTCCAAAAAACGCGACCAACCGCAGGGCCGTGTCACGCATGGGGCGCACCCTGCTCATCATTCGCAAGCGCAGAGAATATGAAAACTTGCCTAAAGTGCCTAAAATATAGCACAAATGATAGAGAATCGTTAGAGAGGGTTTGAGAATTCGATAAAATCGTTTGAGAGTTCATATTTTATTAAATATAGGGCGCACCCCATGCGTGACACGACCCTGCGGTTGGTTGCGTTTTTGGAAAAATTCTTATATTTCATAAAATATGAACTCTCAAACGATTTTTTTGAACTCTCAAACCCTCTCAAACGATTCTCAAACGATTAAAAAAAAAAAAAATTGCGTAAGGTCGTTTTTTACGGATTTAAAAAATCTGGGGGCTAACTTCACGTGAAAATTTAAATTGTTTTTTTTTTGGAAAAACTATTAACTCTCAAACGATTTTTCTTTTCTCTCAAACTCTCTCAAACGATTCTCAAACGATTAACATTAATTAAAATTATTTATGATCATATCGGGGGGCTAACTTAACGGAGGTCGTTTTTGAATACTAGCGCAATATACGAAGCTTGCACTCCTTCCCTACAGTCTCCCTGAACACAACCTCCAAACCTCCATAACCTTAAAACTTTGGGACAATATTCTACACATATTGTACTATTAGATAATAAAATTCAAAAGAAAATGGATTTTTTGAAATTTTCAAACCCACGTAACCCCTTAAGGTCAAGTGTCACACCGACCGAGCGGCCATGAGTGCGAGAGAGATAGCCGATTTGCAGATTCCCAATGATTTCTGAAACGGTTGATTTTTGAGAAAAAAAGAAAAGAAACACGTTCCGCTCTGTTGAACGACGAACAACCGCTTTCTCTTCTTTTGCCCGAAATATGTTCCGTCTAGGCGAAAACTTGGCAGTAGGATTTTTACCGACTGGACGTGTGACACATGGCCTTAAGGCCAAGTGTCACACCGACCGAGCGGCCATGAGTGCGAGAGAGATAGCCGATTTGCAGATTCCCAATGATTTCTGAAACGGTTGATTTTTGAGAAAAAAAGAAAAGAAACACGTTCCGCTCTGTTGAACGACGAACAACCGCTTTCTCTTCTTTTGCCCGAAATATGTTCCGTCTAGGCGAAAACTTGGCAGTAGGATTTTTACCGACTGGACGTGTGACACATGGCCTTAACTATGAAACCGTAATAATTAGTTTGAGTGCATTTCGAGAATGATGGTAATGAAGGTAGTGGCGTTACCAACGGTGCTCCATTCCACGACGTAGCTTGGTCAGCCGTTTTCGTCTCCACGTATTCCCGTAATCCCGCGCCCCGCGTAACTTCAGCGATTGTACACATGTACTTTTTTGTTTTTTTTTTTCTTGTAGTGTACGGGGCTACCGTGACCATTGAGAGATCGTGTGAAAGTTGAAAAGCCGAAGTGTGACAGACGTGTGAAATTTTTCGTTTACAATATCGTGAACGCGTCGTTCGTGCCGAAGATTCTCAACGGATGTTCTGTGATAATGAATCTAATATTCGCCTCAACGCAACGTAAGTCTTTTATTTTATATCGTGGGACAATGTTTTTTTAGGTTATAGATTTCGCAAGCCTGTCCAGGGATTTTAAGCTGCGCGACAGCGCTAGATCGATGAACTTTTCAATTAATGGTGCTGCATCGCTACCGTTTGCAAAGCACTTTTCAATTAATGACAAATATTTGTATCCCCGTTGAAGCTTCGGTGTTTGTAGAAACTTGAGCTTTTACGATGGAGCACTTTATTCCCGGTTCACGATTACCGAGTGAACAAATGATGCAATCGTTTGAAACGTGTTTTTTTTTTTTTTTTTTTCTTCTTTTTTTTCAATTCAATTAAAAGTAGCGGATCAAAATATACAATAAATATTTATTTTGACAACGTTTGTTTCGCGATTAATCGTTCATTAGGGTCAAGTGCGGAATATTTGGAAACTTCAGAATTTGGGAATGAAACATTTTTTTTCTCTATCTAAATGGGTAAATTTTTATTTTTAACATATGTGTTAAGGGCTCGCGTACAACTGAGACGATTAAAAGTAAGGTTATGTTTAAGAATTTTTTGCTTTGTTTATATGAAAACTGAATTTTATTGAACAACCACGATATACATTTTGAAGTACGACATTTTATCTAAATTGCGATAAAGATTCTCTCACTATTCTCCAAATAAGATTACTCGCTATTCTCCGACTAATCTAATCGAAGGTCACACCTCGAAGGCGAGAGACAGACCCCAATTCGTTATTGCAACGTACGATCATATCCTACGTACTTGACGTGCGACGATCCCATAAATCATAAACTTAAATGTTATATGGATGGAAAGAGGTCACGGTCGACGCGCCAGTTCATCCCGGCAATTTTACAAAACGGACGCGCGAATTGGTCCAACACCGTCGCCAGAGTACTTTGTTGTCTAACTTTTTTTTTCTTCTTCTTTCTTTGCTACAAATCGTACACAACGTACCTGAAATGTGAATACAGTAGAGCGTCGATTATCCGTAACGTCAATTATTCGAATGGCAATTTGGTTTATACGAAAGCGTCGATTATCCGAATGGCGATTCGGTTTATCCAAAATATCAATTATCTGAAGAATAATTTTCTTCGTCCGTATTGCTCGGTTGTTCGAACGATTACACGCTCCTATATATTACGGCAATGGAATGATACTAAGCGCAGACTGAAAGTTTTTCATTGCAAATTCTTCTAAAACGATTGCGAGATTTGGCAGCGAAGAAACGAGCTTCCGTTGTGAAACAGAAGAATATTGTTGACTTTTTCAGAAATAAATAGATGAGAACTCAAAGATGTACGAATGTTGATTGTTCCCGAGTCGAGGACTAAGGCCGAAAACTTTATTCGATTCGGCCGAAATTGTAAAAGTTGGCCCACGGTTGGTGACTTAGACCGAAAAAAAACGGCGAATCTTTTAAAATCGTAATAATTCAAGGCGACTCATAAACCGGAACGTACCGAAAATGCGCCGGAAAAAAAAAACGCCGGATTCACAGCGAATGATTTCGTGCACATGGGGTCAATTTGACCCCAGGCCATTTTTCACCTCGAATATCTCGGTAACTGTGCGCTTTTCGGAAGAAAAAAAAAAAAAAAGGTTGAGTCACTTTTTGCAGTGAATCGATCAAAATTCAAGGCCGCGAAGTTAGATTTCCATAAAAAGCTTTTATAATTGTTCAAAAACGTGCTTGAAGTTGATGATACGCAAAAAAAAGCGCTACAAAGGTAAGAAAAAAATGTTGGGGTCAGGCTGACCCCGGATGCACACTAAGGGATATCTTATTAGTTAACGGTATAATGTGTAGATGCAGACGCACCTCCCTGAAAGTAATCCTGCCGGCGCGCCATGACAGTAACCGTCGGGAAAAAAAAAAAATATTGTCGCTAAAGCAACATTCACAGCGATAAAAATCTTTTACAATCATCCGAAAAGAAAATTGCTCATACATTTCCCATCTGCACGAACATTTAATGGCATTCTTTATGATTATTCCGGGCGCGTTTCGTTGGGAGAAACCGAGCCTCATACACGCGTGCACTTACGTACACGAATTGTTTGTCGTCCGTAGAGTTTTTTTTTTTTTTACACGCTGACATTACATTCTCAAGTTACTCGATACTCACTGCTTCATTTTCCGTGCAGAATTAAAAATCACCAGATAATTCGTACTCGCGAGAATATATTGTTTTTTTTTTTTTGCCTCAAGACTTTTTTTTTCGTCTTACACGGAGAGAATTAAATGTTAAAGATTAGCGTGCAGTAACCAGTAACCGGATGACAACCCGAGTCGAGAACTAAGGCCGAAAACTTTATTCGATTCGGCCGAAATTGTAAAAGTTGGCCTACGGTTGGTGACTTAGACCGAAAAAAAACGGCGAATCTTTTAAAATCGTAATAATTCAGGCGACTCATAAACCGGAACGTACCGAAAATGCGCCGGAAAAAAAAAACGCCGGAACTTAGTTCCGGCGTGTTGACCGGCCTAACGGGTTGCAGGCTGAAAGTACGCCGAAACTTGGGATTTCAGCTTACATCAGTCAGCGTTCTGCTCAGGCCGAAAATATGCCGATACTCATTTTTTCGGTCTACCGATCGACGTCGCAGGTTACAGGCTCCTCATTATCAATCGAACTCACAAGAACAGTTCAACAATTGGCAGAATTCAGCTAATCAAAGCTGAAATTTTACATCACTTTAACTCCTAATTTTACATCACTTTAACTCCAAACTAATTTACTCAAGGCTCTGTATAAATTCATTATTTTGAATAAAAAAAACACGGTGAAAAGGATCTTCTTTATTATCGTAGAGATTTAAGAGGAAGCAAGATCGAATTGCACTAATTATCACTCATTATATTACCAAATATTGATACTCGATGGGGAGACCGAAATTCCAGATTTCTGCGTGTTTTCGGCCGGAGAAAGAAGGCTGACGGAGAAACCGAAATCCAGAGTTCAGGCGTGTTTTTTCGGCCTGCAAAGCCTGGCCGGAATGGTTCGCTATTCCGGCCGGTTTTCGACCTGAATTCGGTCTAGACCGAAAACACGCCGGAAAATAAGACTTTTATTTTTCGACTCGGGAAGCCTGAAACTTCGCTTATTATTACTGAGTAAACACACAGATTTTCACGAAAATAAAATAAAATTTTATTCTTCGGATAGAAAATTTTGCCAGATTTTCTAGTAAATTTTCATGTGTAACAAAATACGCAAAAGTTAAATTTAAAAAAATATATAATATCAGCGAAATTTTACTGTGCATTTTATTATTTTATGCCTTTCAAAAATGTCTATAAAAAAGTATCGTCTTTATAACAGTATATTTTAAGATTTATTATAAAGATTTAATGAGTGTTATAGGAAAATGTATTGTGCTCTCGGTAAAAATTATCGTGCGCGCTACCCTTCTTGTACAGTAAAATTTTAGCTACGTATTTGAAATTTTCTGTAACGTGAATTAAAAAAAAAAACTTGTCGCATACGAATTATTATGCTTTTCTCACTTGTCACCGCATTGAAATATATCACGGTAATTTTTACCGTGAAATTCACGACAAAAATTACTTTTTAATTCTCTTCGTGTATGCATCATCCTGCTATGTGTTGACGTCGTAAAATTCGATCTATTCCACACAGCCTTCCAAAAGTTTTATCCATCCATTTTTTAATTTATCGATTCAGCGACTTTCTATCCGTGAGTTGAGTTTTGCGAACTGTGATATTTTTATCGCTCAATGTCGATTTCTATTCACACGCGTATACACAAATATATGCGCATAATTGGCAGTACCATAAAATTTCACACCACACACTTGGAAAGAGGAAGAAAAAAAAGCGATTGTATTTTATGAAGCAGTAATTTTCTTTATTCTCTGAAGTCAATAAACGCGGAAGGCTTTTGGGAAAATCTATTTTTTTTTCTTCAAATGTATTGTAATAGTTTTTGCCTACTGAATATAATGTAAAAGTTATTAAAATTCAATCGTCATTTGTTCGTGGTCTCGAACGTTGAAATGGCAAAAAATAAAGAAATTAATTTTTAAAAATATTTTAAACTTTATTTTAATTACTGCGCAAAATCATCGTTCGCAGATTTACATTGTCGATCTCTAAATACGGAACATGATGAATCGTTGCGGGATTTTCGTAGCTAAGTTTTGACAAAAGAAAATTGAGCAGTTAAAAAATAATAATTTTCTTTGCATTCGAACGATGCAAGCTTCACACTCAGTTTGTTCATTAACAATCCTACACGTAAGTGAAATCCTACACGTGAGTAAAATCCTACACGTAAGTGAAAATTAACAATCCTACACGTAAGTGAAAAAAAAACATTTATTAAATGTATCCTTAGACTCGAAGGGGTAAGAGGGAAAGAGACCTGGAGTCAGACGTTATAGGTCGTATACTGACGTAAACCGCTTCACAAATATGTTCATACACATCTTTAGCTGCCCGTGTGAAATTCATAGATACACCAACGAACTTGACGCGAGAATTCTATTTCAGAAAAAATTCATAAGTTTATTTTGGTACCGAAAAAAATTGAACGAAATTTCGCACGTATGCGACTCTGTTAAACTTCCGGAAACGAATAAATTGGATAGATGACGTGTGGTGGAACGACGAAAAGATGACGCAATATCGTCTCACTTTCATTCTTAACAATACATTCACAACAGTTTACCCCCGCAACAACGAGATCTCTTTTCTACGGATCATAGACTGACGCATTGGTATTGTAACGTGAATTTTTTTTTTCTTGTAGCTTGGCAAATTCGTTAAGGATCCAATGAAAAGGCGGAAGAACTTTGTCTCTACAGTTTTATTTGATTATGTACAAAATTCTAATTACTGATTAGAATGTAATAGTGAAAAACTTGAATTAATTGCTATACATATACATTTATTCAATTGAGGGGTAACACCACTGTCAACGTCTAAAATTAAGGGGCCAGTCCACTTTGGAGCCACGAAAAAAAAAGGCTATTTTCGCGATATTTTTTTTTTTCTTTGAGGATTTTATAAAAGATATGAATATAAAAGTTGTTGGGACCGACGCTGGTGGTTGGGCGGTCGGGGTGCGACTTGGGCGCCCGAGTCGAAAAATAAAAGTCTTATTTTCCGGCGTGTTTTCGGTCTAGACCGAATTCACGTCGAAAACCGGCCGGAATAGCGAACCATTACGGCCAGGCTTTGCAGGCCGAAAACACGCCTGAACTCTGGATTTCGGTTTCTCCGTCAGCCTGCTTTCTCGGGCCAAAAACACGCAGAAATCTGGAATTTCGGTCTCCCCATCGAGTATCAATATTTGGTTATATAATGAGTGATAATTAGTGCAATTCGATCTTGCTTCCTCTTAAATCTCTACGATAATAAAGAAGATCCTTTTCACCGTGTTTTTTTTTTATTCAAAATAATGAATTTATACAGAGCCTTGAGTAAATTAGTTGGGAGTTAAAGTGATGTAAAATTAGGAGTTAAAGTGATGTAAAATTTCAGCTTTGATTAGCTGAATTCTGCCAATTGTCGAACTGTTCTTGTGAGTTCGATTGATAATGAGGAGCCTGTAACCTGCGACGTCGATCGGTAGACCGAAAAAATGAGTATCGGCATATTTTCGGCCTGAGCAGAACGCTGACTGATGTAAGCTGAAATCCCAAGTTTCGGCGTACTTTCAGCCTGCAACCCGTTAGGCCGATCAACACGCCGGAACTAAGTTCCGGCGTTTTTTTTTTTTTCCGGCGCATTTTCGGTACGTTCCGGTTTATAAGTCGCCTGAATTATTACGATTTTAAAAGATTCGCCGTTTTTTCGGTCTAAGTCGCCAACCGTAGGCCAACTTTTACAATTTCGGCCGAATCGAATAAAGTTTTCGGCCTTAGTTTTCGACTCGGGCGATCACTGATGTCAAGCAGCCTCGGACGGGGTCAATACTTGGTGCGGTGACCGTTTAGCTCTGGCTGGCGCATCGACGAGTGAGCGGGGGACGCCGTTTTTCTGAGGCCTTGGTTTACATACCTTGAGCAAAAAAGGTCTGTATGCCAAGGAATCAGAGAATACAGGGCCGTCTATACCGGTACGGGTTTTCCACAGTTTCCCCGTACCCTCGGCAAATGCGGTATATAGTGTAGCGTAAGTCGGCTGTGGCCGCAACGGGGGTTAGGTAACCAGTGGGGTACTGGAAGGAATGAAAAAATATGGGATTGGTAATAAGCGCAAAAGGCGCGTACCATTGAAACACACCAATAAAAAAAATAAAAAAAAGTTGGGCTTGATAAATAAAGTCTTGAAATACATTAAAAAAAAATTCATTTTCATTCATTTTTAAGTACAAAAACTATAGTTTAACGTAACGCCTCAAAAATAGGTGGGCTAGGTAGCTCCATCAGAACTCGGCAACGGCTTGTCTGAAACAAAAAAATCAAAGTTCATTAGATTCAGTATGACACCAGCTACAAAATGACCCTCGGATATAAAGTTTTATCAAAAAAATACAAAAATGGCAGATGTAAAACGAAAAAAAAGTAGAAAAAAACGCGTTTTTTCGCAGTTTTTCGCAAAAAAAAATGAGTAAAAATAAAAATTTTAAAACCATCGAGGGTCAATCTTGTTGCGAATCATGTTTACGATATGTGGTTGAAATTTCAAGAGAATCGGTCTATTAGTTTTAGAGATAAGATGGAGCTAGATTTTGAAAACGTTGTTTCGAGAAACAACGCGTTTGAAGTTTATACTATGAAAAACTCTTACCTAAAGTCAATCGGCAATTCCTGCACCGTACAAAATCCCTTCTGATTGCTCATCATCGTCGATTTCTTCAAGTCTTGCTTGCTTTAATGAACAATAGCGGGAAAAGAGGATTAAGGGCGGGGTAAAGTTAATTCGGCGAAAAAAAGCCATGTTTTTAAGATTTTTTTTTGGCGTAACGGATAGTGTTCGTTTATTGAAAAATTTACATATAATAAAGTAACATTTGAACAACATTCTCCTAAATTTGCATTGCAAAATATTCAAAATTGAGCGAGTGAAAATTAAACCCCGGAGGCGCCTCGAAAAAAAGTTGGTTTGCGGTGTGCACCATAACTCGCAACAGAATCATCTGAAACAAAAAAATCAAAATGCATTTGTTAAAGGAGATGTTTCTCGAGGTAATGACGGGAGGATTTTTTTTTTTTTCGATTTTTCGATTTTTCGTAGCACTTGGGAGCCAAAAACCCGATTTTCGCTAAAAAAAAATCGGCTAATTTGTTGTTGAAAAATTAGTAATTATTAAAAAAAACAAAAAAGCTCTCGACAATACCTGGTGAATTATGTGAAGAAGTACTGTGCAAAATTTCAAAGCGATTGGTCCAGTAGATTTTGAGTTATCGTGCACACGGACTTCAAATATGACAAGTCTCAGAAAAACGGTTTGAAAAACGCAGAAGAGTTTGGTCGCTTAGCGCTCATTGCACATAAGTTTGTGAACACTTCTCGATTGCATAAAAATCTGAGAAAATTCATGCATATTAAAGGTACTCAAAAGATTAATTTTGCATAATAATAATTCCTAAATGTTATTAACAAAATGATGAAAAAAAAAAATTAGTCAACAAATTTCCCCGCAACCCAATTTTTTTTTCGTGATTCGTTCATTTTTCTGAATACGTATGAATTTTTTCCGATTTTTCAATTATCTTTGAATTTTTAGAAATTCAAAATAAAACTCGATAATTTTCTTATACTCACTCAAAGTCGTCGATGCCAGGTCCGTAGAGCAAAAGGCTTCCATCAAGATGATCGAGAGCATCTTTTTGCGTTTGTCTACGCAAAACTCTTTCTTCTTTACTGTCGTGCGCCGCCCAGGTATAAAACCCGGCACGGAGCAATAGACGCTCAAATACTCATAACTTCGTCAATTTTACTCCGATCGACTTGAAATTTTGACACAATATTCTTGAGATATTATGCATTCATTTAAAAAATTTAAAAAAAATTAAAAAAAAAAATTTGTAATACTTTACCCCGCCCTTAAAAGGCCGATGGGTCGGCCGAGCGCGCTATACTCGGGTATAGCGGGCTGGCCCGTGCGCGGGCCTTTTCTCACAATACCAAACTTTTTTTCTCCTCATTCTAGATGGTTCAAAGCATCTCCCTAAGGCAATAAAAAAGAAAACCAATTTTCCGAAAATTCTACGATGGTGTTACCCCTTGAGTGTTTTTACAAATTAAGGCTACGAAAATCACACGAAATTCTTATCAAAATCCTTCTAAGAGATCTCCAATTCAAATCAACAAAAAAAAATGCATAGTTCGTTTCAATCGAAGGATGAATTGCAACGAGTACCGTCAGTGTTAACATGCGTTTAGTATTTTCGGCTCACGAGTACGATTCGATGTATCGGGCACTCGAATTAAAAAAAAAAAAAAACAAAGCCGAGCATGTGCTCGGAGTGAGTGTTTTTTTTTTTTTTTTTTCCGGAACAGGATATCGAGGGAACAAATGGGAGGTGGTGCGACGAGAGCGGCGAGACTCGTATCCACGCTATGAGAGCACTGCCGAACAGTCCTCAATGTTGTATCTTGGCGGTAACTTGTGCACTCGGTGATCGGCACGTAGCCGGACTACACAGTCCAAAAGCGGCTCTTTCAAATTTCTCCACTCCCCGCGTGTTTTATTTCAAATTTCTCCACTCCCCGCGTGTTTTATTCCACATTTCTCTGCCCGGTGTGTTTTTTTTTATTTTATTTTTTTTTTTTATTCCAAAATCTTACGATTCGCTTACGCAATAACGATGAAACGGTGACCGAGGCATCGATAAATAAATCAAAAAGTCCCACAGTCGACAATAAGATATCTACGTTTTTACGGATTGTATCAAATTCGTCGGGCTACAAAACCTTTGGTTCTCGTATCGTTAATGCAACGGCGACGTGAAATTGTATTGACGAAAATGCGAATGTTGCAATTTTCGCAAATGGACGAAATAACGCGGTGAATTGATTTAAAAAAAAAAAAAAAAAAAGAAAAAAAAAGTGGTAATTTTGGGCTTGAAAGCCGATTGGATATTGTCACTTTGTACGAATTCCGTAAAAGGTACGTTGAAATCGAATAACAAATTTAATTTACTCGACAATCGTCGACCGTATGTCCTTTTCTTTTTTTTGTTTTGTTTTTTTTTTTTTTGTGGTTTCCTGTCGAACCATTAAGGGGCCAGTCCACTTTGGAGCCACGAAAAAAAGGCTATATTCGCGATTTTTTTTTTTTTTTTTTTTTGAGGATTTTGAGATCCGCCATTAAGGCGGGATCCTGAATTAGCCGGTTCGAAAAATCGATATTTTGAGGAATTTTTTTCGGGTAAAAAAAGAAAAGCAAGTTTAGCGAAATTTTCAGATTATTTTATTACATGTCTGAACATAAGAAAACAATTTTTTTTAAAGAAAAATATCAACAGGCAACCGATTTTTATGCACATTCGTGCCACTGCTGTTTCCATGCGGCGTGACAAATGGAGCTCGTAATTTTCATCTGAAACAAAAAAAACCAAAAACCATTTTAATTGTGACATATTTTTCTTCTATATGAACTAAAAAAAACGATTTTTTTTTTGAAATTTGAATGTTTTTTCGGGTTTGAAGTAGAAAATGTGCTTTTTGTGAAAAAAAAAATTATTTCAACTTGCTAAAAAAATTGTTAAGAATTTTTTTTTCGACAATGTTTTTAGTTCAAATAGAAAAGAAAACGATACTGAAGCGAACAAGCTTTGGTTTGTTTCGATTGGACTTCTAGTTTTTTTGTAATCAGTTACGCCAAATTAGAAAAATCGTAAAAACGAAAACTCGAGAAAACGGGCGCCCTAACTGCCCGAGCGCCCGTACACCTGCTCGACACTCCACTACGTTCAGTGCTGTATCTTTGGAAATATTTCGAATTGGGCTATAAAACTTTGTCTAAAAATTCTTAGATACATCAGGAATAGATTTAAACAATAAAAAAAAAATCGATTTTTTGAACCTTCTAATTCAGGATCCGGCCTTAATGCTTTATTTTAAAAAATTAATAAAAAAAAAAACATGTCACTGAAAGTGTATTGTCCATCGTTAGCCGTCTCCACAAGACGACGTGCTTCACTAGCTCAAAGTGCTCGACTTTGCAATTTTATTAGGAAAAAAAAACACTGAATGGTCCAATATAGGTAAAATTTTTCCAAAGTGTGCATAACGTATTCGTCAATATCATATCAAAATTTCAGCCTCGAAAGCTGGATTCGTCGTAATGATCGTACCTCCTTGAGCATTGGTTCTTTCCGATACGGCAAAATCAATTTTTTTTTTCTTTTTCGCCAACAAAGTAGAAAGCTTCCTTAATGATCCATCGGCAGAATTGCACTAATGTAGTTGTCCTTTTCTCTTGTTTCAGCTCGATAGTATTTCTCGTTGCAACGACTCACCAATCAGCGTATCAATTTGCACAATTTCTATATATATATATATATATATAAATATATAAATAAATATTGAAAATGTTGGGCAAAGTGTTCGAGATTCATGGGCGATTTTGCGCCGGTCACCCACTTGAGGTGATCGTCTCGACATTTACACTGACCGCTTGCATGCTCAACTTGGAAAACGGAAGTCCACTGTCGAGAGATGGAAAACTTGCGGGTTCCGCCACTCACTGCAGGCACGGACGATGCGGTCCCGATGTGAGTCACGATTATCAGTTAATCTGCACATTTTCATTCAATGAAGGCAGTTTCATTCCAGTCTAGAGGCCTAAATCTCGTTTTTTCGGACTTAATAATAAAATTTTAAAAAACCCAAAAAAATGTTAACGTCCATTTTTTCACAGTATTTTTTATTGATGTTTCAAAAACTTATAAAAAAAATGTTTGTGTAAAAAATATAGAAATTAAAAAAGTTATGGGCCTATATGGCCCAAAAAAAAGGGTTACAAATTTAAAATCTCTCATTCATCTGAAACAATAATAAAACCATATTTATCGCTGTGAAATAATAATTTTCTATAGTCAATTACGTGTATAATGAAACCCCTATTTTGTAATACCGATTTATTTTATGGTTTAACTGAAGAAAAAAAATCACAAAATATGCCCTTTTAGCATTGAGAGTCTGTACTTTATGAAAATGCGATAAAAAATCGCTTTTCTCAAATTTCTACACGGAGAGAATTAAATGTTAAAAATTACCGTGCAGTCACGGTAACCAGATGAAAACCCTGAAACTTCGCTTATTATTACTAAGTAAAACACAGATTTTCACGAAAATAAAATAAAATTTCTTCTTCAGATAGAAAATTTTACCAGATTTTCTAGTAAATTTTCATGTGTAACAAAATACGCAAAAGTTAAATTTAAAAAATATATAATATCAGCGAAATTTTACTGTGCATTTTATGATTTTATGCCTTTCAAAAATGTCTATAAAAAAGTATCGTCTTTATAACAGTTATTTTAAGATTTATTATAAAGATTTAATGAGTGTTATAGGAAAATGTATTGTGCTCTCGGTAAAAATTATCGTGCGCGCTACCCTTCTTGTATAGTAAAATTTTAGCCTACGTATTTGAAATTTTCTGTAACGTGAGTTAAAACAAAACTTGTCGCATACGAATTATTATGCTTTTCTCACTTGTCACCACATTGAACTATATCACGGTAATTTTTACCGTGAAATTCACGACAAAAATTACTTTTTAATTCTCTCCGTGTAGACTAGAATACTGCCTTCGTAATAATTATTTCCAAGTCTTACTATCAAATAAACTATCAAAAATTGACATACCAATATTGAAATTTTTCAAATTCACATCCCAATTATATATTATCAAGCTTGACGCTTTCTACGAATTGATCGTTTATTAATAACAGTGTAAATTGGCAGGAACAGAATGCCGTTGACGTCATAGTAATGACTATTATAAGATGCCTAGCACTGCTATTCTGCTATCATCATATTCGAAATCTTCGCAAACTCGGCTCGAAGTACATTCTCGGTGAGTAAACTCATATAAAACTATACCACGTACAAACGTTATACAGTGGCTGAGAAAGTAAAACAGACCGCCATTCATCAAAATTGTCTTACCGATTAATCAGCCATTCCCGCACCGTACAGCAGTCCTTCCTCTTCCTCGTGCAACTCATTTGAAGCTTGCGAATGCTCGAAAAGCTCTTTACGAGCTTTTCGAGCTTCTTTTGTCTCTGATAAACTTTTTCTATTTTGCCGAGCCACGCGCATTTGATCCATTTGCTCGGCGTATATCCGTAGCTCTGCTTGTCAACTACGATTTGTAGTTCATTCATAACCATGAGCAGGGCTGAATTTCCTTCGTTGAATAAAATAGCAGCAAAAGATGCCGCTACCTCGATTATTTTCTACCCAGAATGGAGATGTTTCGGAGCTAATCGGCAAACGGTCGAGTTTGGGTTTGTTTGGGTTATGAAAATCCAAACAAACCCAAACAGAATACCTAACTGAGCGCTCGTGGATACCTGAGCGCGCGTGGGAGTCGAGCGGAGAGTCTTTTTATCATTTATATAAATACCGTTCGAAGGAATCCGAATATCGTTTTGACATTTTCCGGATGTATTCTGAAGATGTTTTCGCTAACGATTTATGAAATTAAAAAACATTGATTTTTTTAAGCATCTAAAGTGGTTGCCCGCCTTGAAGACTAAAAAGTTGAAAATAATTTTTTTTATCAATTTACCTATACGTGACTATAAATAAAAGCTTGGGGCACTCAAAATTTATAGATATAATCTTTAATTTACATAAATCCGTTAACATATCAACTGTATTTAATTTACTGTAAAACAACCTTAGATTTCTTAAGGGGCCAGTCCACTTTGGAGACACGAAAAAAAGGCTATTTTCGCGATTTTTATTCTTTTAGGATTTTATAAAAGATATGAATATAAAAGTTGTTGGGCTTGATAAATAGTCTTGAAATACATTTTAAAAAAACTTTTAATTCATTTTTATTCATTTTTAAGTACAAAAACTATAGTTTAACGTAACGCCTGAAAAATAGGTGGGCTAGGTAGCTCCATCACAACTCGGCAACGGCTTGTCTGAAACAAAAAAATCAAAGTCCATTAGATTCAGTATGACACCAGCTACAAAATGACCCTCGGATATAAAGTTTTATCAAAAAATACAAAAATGGCAGATGAAAAACGAAAAAAGTATTAAAAAAACGCGTTTTTTTCGCAGTTTTTCGCAAAAAAAAAAAAGAGTAAAAATAAAATTTTTAAAACCATCGAGGGTCATCTTGTTGCGAATCATGTTTACAATATGTGGTTGAAATTTCAAGAGAATCGGTTTATTAGTTTTAGAGATACGATGGAGCTAGATTTGGAAAACGTTGTTTCGACAAAAACGCGTTTGAAGTTTATAACTACGAAAAACTCTTACCTAAACTAAATCGGCAATATTGACACAATATTGACACAATATTTCTGAATGTATGTACTTTCGAAAACAGTAAAAAAAATCGATTTTTTTTTTATTTTCAAAGTGGACTGGCCCCTTAAATAAAAATCATGAAACTGAGTATAAACGTGTGATAATAATTTCTCGAATTATTATTGTGCCAAATTAAATACCGTTAATGAAACTGAATGGATCAAATTGATTAAACATTTAAAAAATTGAGCGCCGCAAGCTTTTAATTATAGTCACATATAGGTGACTTGGTAAAAAAAAAAACAAATATTTTCTACTTTTTAGTACATTAAATAAAAGTTTTTTTTTTTAATATTTTTTTTTACATATAAATTTTCTCTTTATTTTCTTCGTCATTTAAAGTCGTGTCCTGCCGATTTCTAATAAGAATCTTAAAAAATGTTTGAATGATTTTCTTAGCGTAAATTTGTCAAAAAAAAAAAAAAAAAAAGTCAAGGTTACTAAACTTTCGTTGCGTTTCATCGATGCAAACTTCAATATCATACTAAGTTTTCAACTTCTTTTTTTTCCAAACCCTACACCTGTTATCACTATTGCCACAAGGACAGAAAGACAATATGTTTTCCGTAATAAAAATACAACGATCAATGCTCTGCATCCTCCTCATTATTTGCCAAAGAGAAAATGGATATTTTTCGCAAAATTGAACAGAATCGTGAAACGTGAAAATATAAAAAAAAAAAAAAAAAAAAAAAAAGAATATATTTCAAAACAGCTATCGGAGAAATAATACGTATAATGCTTTCTCGAATAATCGAATTTACGAATGTCTGACTTTGGAATGCCATTTTTATATCACGGCGCGCGGACACAACGATGACGAAAGATTTCATAGCGTTACGATTCACAAAACCGGATCTTCGTGGAGGAGGATCGCGTGAAAGCACGATTGTCGACGAGCAGTCAGTGAAAGTTTCATGGAAAGTAATAGCGTTTCGTACGCTCGAGGTCTACGGTGCACGTGACTTTTGTCTCGTGCATTTTCAGCCATGTGTTCCACAACGACATAGTACCGTTTATTTCATTTATTGATTTTTATTTATTTATTTGTTTTTTTTTTTCATTCAGTCGTTAGCGAAAATATGTCCTATTATGGTGCAGTATTGATGGAAAAAAAAATGTTTTTTTTTTTTAATTTGTTAATTGCGTCAATTGCACGAATGTTCGTCTAACATTAGTTTCTTTGCAGGTATAACGGGTCTTTTCACCGTTTTCTCCAGCGTCGTATTCACGTCCAGCGTTCTCAACTTTGCCCGCAGTGAATTTTCGGACCTCAAGTGAGCCAAATTTTATCACTAGCTGGACAAAAATCTCGTACAACATTCCGCGACGTTGAACTTTGCATCGTTGCAATGCATCGAAAATCATTTTTTTTTTTTTTTTTTTTTTTTTTTACATCTCTTAAATTTCTTTTCGCCAATTTCAGCTACGATAGTCACGAAAACATTTTATAAGATACTTCTTATTCAGCGATCTACAAACCTAAATTTGCAATATACAATTTTGCACAATAATGAAAATAATGAAGTAAAAAAGAATTTTCGTTGCATTTTAACGATGCAAACATCGAACCCGTATCATCCCTGCGTATATCTGCTCGAAGCAATTTACAGCTGAACTCTAGAATCTCAGTAATCGTTTGCCACTGGAAAGAAAAAAAAAAATATCCACCCTTACAAAATGAAGCAATAGAAATTTATTGTTGAACATCGCTGTGCAACGAATACGTGAATTATTCAGAAAAAAAAATGAAACAATCGTGTTAATTTTCCTATCTCAATGAAACTGTCCAATAATCATTTATTTTTACATGAAATTTTATTCGCAAGAATTTGACGTTAGCGTGCCGAAAACTCTCATTGTATTTTCGTCCCAACTCTCGCATCTGAAGAACGAAATCGAAACTCGTCAAATAATAACGTTATACTTTCAGAGACGCTATATTCTTCCTGCTGCTCCTGATTGATCTCAACAAAGCTGGTGTACTGGCTCAATTGGCATTGAGCTCGAGGAGCCAGGAGGAAGTGCGCGCAAACATTGCGAGGGGAATGTCTCTTCTCGGACCTACGATCACCCTCGACACTCTGGTCGAGACACTCTTGATCGGCATTGGTTTTTTATCCGGTGTCAAAAGACTCGAAGTTCTTTGCAGCTACGCGTGCCTAAGTGTAGTCGTGAATTATCTCGTCTTCATGACCTTCTATCCCGCCTGTCTTTCACTCATACTCGAGGTGAGCTGTTCGCGAATTTTATTTTCGCAGATAAAAAAATAATAATAATGCAGTCTCACAATCGACTGACATTTACCGTACCGTCAAATTCTAATATTCCCAAGGACCCTCCAAGGACTCATTTCACAGTCTTTTTGTTCGCATACAGGATTCACATTGATGTCTCGTATTATTAATGCGCACGTTCGTGCCAAATTGTTACTTTAATTTTTTTTCTTTGCTCCTTACATCACTTGACAATCGAGAAAAAAAATTAAACACATTCGTTGTTCCGCATTAATAATTTAGCCAACGAATCGTCGGGCGTAATGGCTCGTTGGTATTTTTTTTTTTTGTTCGTCTACCTCAATGTTTCAACGCCACGAAGTGTGCGGCCACCTGGAAGCGAATTTCCGTAACTTGTTTCTTTATTCGTTGAACAATAGCTCGCGCGTGGCAGCTCCGGCATGGGAAATCTGAGTGCCGAAAAAATATTGATGATGCACTCGCTGAACGAGGAGGACCAGAAGCCAAATCCCGTTGTCGAACGAGTCAAGCTTATCATGATCGCTGGCCTATTTGTCGTCCATGCTCACAGGTTAATATTGCTTTGAACAATGTTATCTCATCGATATCACTATTTGCTCAAATGGTTCAAGATTATCGGCTTGTTGTTTAATTCGATTGTTTCGCAATATCCGTTCGTATCAAACGCCAATTATTTCGCATCTTATGTCACGTGTACGTGTAGTATTTAAGGCGGGATCCTGAATTAGCCGGTTCGAAAAATCGATATTTTGAGGAATTTTTTTCGGGTTAAAAAAAAAAGCAAGTTTAGCGAAATTTTCAGATTATTTTATTACATGTCTGAACATAAGAAAACAATTTTTTTTTAAGAAAAATATCAACAGGCAACCGATTTCTATGCACATTCGTGCCACTGCTGTTTCCATGCGGCGTGACAAATGGAGCTCGTAATTTTCATCTGAAACAAAAAAAACCAAAAACCATTTTAATTGTGACATATTTGTCTTCTATATGAACTAAAAAAAAACGAAAAAATTTTTGAAATTTGAATGTTTTTTCGGGTTTGAAGTAGAAAATGTGCTTTTTGTGAAAAAAAAAATTATTTCAACTTGCTAAAAAAATTGTTAAGAATTTTTTTTTCGACAATGTTGTTAGTTCAAATAGAAAAGAAAACGATACTGAAGCGAACAAGCTTTGGTTTGTTTCGATTGGACTTCTAGTTTTTTTGTAATCAGTTACGCCAAATTAGAAAAATCGTAAAAACGAAAACTCGAGAAAACGGGCGCCCTAACTGCCCGAGCGCCCGTATACCTGCTCGACACTCCACTACGTTCTGTGCTGTATCTTTGGAAATATTTCGAATTGGGCTATAAAACTTTGTCTAGACATTCTTAGATACATCAGGAATAGATTTAAACAATTAAAAAAAAAATCGATTTTTTGGACCTTCTAATTCAGGATCCGGCCTTAAGCCATTTTCTTCGCACGTTGCAATCCGACGACAATTACTTCAAAATGCGATCAATCGGTAAGTACCGATTAGAAAAAGACGGGAGAGGAACAAGACTGATGGAGACAGCAACAGGGCCTTTTTTTTTGACAGGCACCAAACTTTTTTCCCTTATTCTAGGTGGTTCGAAGCGTCTCTTGAGCCAATAAAAAAAATCAATTTTTTGAAAAGTTCTACAGTGACGTTACCCCTTACGAAGAATGGTTGAGGAGCTGAGGAGCATTAGGGTGAAAAGTCAGCTCTGTCAGGTAGCAATGATGAGTGTCCACAAAAAGTAAATTTTTAAAAATCTACAAGAATTAATAAAGTCGATAATTTTGCAAAAAAAAAACCTGAGAAGATTATGTTTTAATTAATTTTCATAGTAGTTTTTTTTATTTTTTTTATATTCTTTTAATTTTTATTAATTAGTTATATTAAACACTTTTTTTTAACATTCCAATCATCGTACCTATAGCTACAATTCATGTTTTCCCCATCATCTCCCTCTCATCTTACCCCCCTGCCCCCCTCCCCATAAGCTCTCTCACATAACAAGATGTAACAAATTTGTCGTCGAGCTATACAGAACTTGCATATCAGGTTTATAATGCTAAGTGGTTTCATTCAGAATTATATATTGGACGATGACAAAAATTTAGTTTTTTTTCTTCTATTGTTGAATAAACATATAAATTTTTTTAGCTTTGCCTTTATACACTATTTTCTAGAAGAGAACAATGCTTTTCGGTTATTTCGAAAATCCTCGAACCGACGATATTGAATTCCTTTTATTTTTGTTCCCCTTGTCCACGTTGTCTTGTTGCGACGCGAACGGAAGTGACGAAGAAGATACGCGGAAAAGGTGTGACGCTTCTGAACGATTTCAGAGTGTCATCTGCAATCTGACCCGGGTGTTTACTTTTTTCCAAGTTGTTCGGTGAGCGTTATATTGTCGAGACTCGATGCTCTATTGTCCCGGAAAGCAAACGGGTCAGGTTCACGTCGGTTGTAACGCATTATCATAGATATATTTATATTTCACGTACACAATGCGGCAAAGCTGAATGAGCTCCATGAATGACGGTGATCTCTTACGAACGTGAAGTTTTATCATTGTCATTTGAAAGGAAAAAAAAAGAAAACGAACAGGCGGATTATTGCTTAATTGTTATGCACTTTTTATCTCGTCGGATAATAAATTGTACGAAAAGGAGGGTGGAGGAGGGGGGGGGGGGTGTGTGAGGGGGAACACGCGCGCGAAATAAAGAACAAAAGCCAACGATACGAACATAAAAGACGAGAATCCAAAAGTGACAAGAACTACGTAACGACCCGTCAATATTTATAAGCCTGATAAAAGCACAAGAAAAATTCTTATCTGACTTTTCGGACGTCTAATTTTTAATTCAAATATGCACGAATGTGCTTATGATGTTACGCGTTAAATATTACATGAGGATGGGTCAATAATAAACGATGGACAAAGGATGTATACGGATGGTGAATTCGCTCTGAGAAGAGACCCAAAAATAAACTCTACGTGCGTCGGTGGTGGAGATAAAGGGGTAAGGCGAATTTTCATACTCGCAAGTTTCCTTGTCAAGTTGCCTAGTAGGCGTCTCTCAGTTTCGTGAAAGAAGGCTCGCAGGTATCTCACACGAGGATTGACGACGTTTGTGAATGAAATCACTGAGTTCTCGTACGTTCGTCGACGGTAGTGCTTTTTCTCTGTTTTTTTACAAAACGAATTTGAATAATTCGAGAAGTTACGTTTTTTTTTTTTTTTTTTTTTTTTCCAAAATGACATCTCAATCGTTGTCGTCTTTTGTATACTAAAGTGTACGGTTTTCTTTGAAATATTTTTACAGCCGTTGGTCATTCAGGCACGGTGATGATGTGGACGATAACACCGAGAATACACCACTACCGATAGATTCTCACATCATAATAACAAATCACAATAAATCGGGGACATCCGATGACTTTACGGAACACCTGATGAATTGGCTCTCCGTTAGCGCAGACAATATCGTAATACTGATATTGCTGCTCGCCCTGGCTGTGAAGTTCGTGTATTTCGAGGATAAAGGTGAAATCGCGAAACAATTGAGATTCAAGGATAACGAGGATACGCGACTTTCGGAGAAGCTAAGTGAGGATAATTGTACGAGCGAGAGTATGCACCCAACGTTGGACGCATCATTGAGACAGAGATTCGGTGGCGCTTTGCCATCGATTAATCAACCGGTTTTTCCATTGTCCGGCATGGGCGGCAATTGGATCGAGGTCGGCAACGAAAATCCCATCGAGCTTCACGACAAGGAAGTTCAAACCGACGGCAAGCCTATATCCCTCGACGATAGTTTCGAGGATTTCAAGGACAAGGAAAAAATATCACCGACGAGAAGCGTCGACGAGTGCCTTGCAATTTATCGTTCCGAGGTTTGTTCGCGTGTTTTCATTCCAAATAAATAGAAATCTTCGGATGAAAAGGAGAGAAAGATAGGAAGGAATCGGGCATATTTATTACCGGGCGGACAAGAAACAGCTGGCTCCAAAGAAACCGTGCAAATTTCGAGATATATATATATATATTGCGATTCCAGGGAAAATGATTTCTGCAAAATTTCCCACTGAAATAGAAATTGTTGTCCTGATGTTTCCGCCAGTCACTTTGACCGAGTGGCCAGTGTGTCAGTCTTGATTCTGCACAAGTTTATTTTTTTTTTTTAATGAATAATCGTGTAGAAATGATTGTGAAGAAGCTGATGGTAAGACGTGTACGGGATTTTAGAATAATCAATCAGTTCGTGCTAAGAATTCGGAACCAATAAGTATCCTATTTAAAAAAAAAAGAGTCCAATGTTTCCAAGGGTTGGCAAATTTCGATCAAATGACTAAGGGTCGGTAAAATGCAAAAAAAAAAAAATCAGAAAATTCAGTACGTAATTGCAGAAATAAGATTAGAGGGCAACGTTTGCATTATTCGGCGAATAAAAGAAACTCCGAATTATGGTATTTGTTTCACGAACCCGAATATTTAACAATTGACTGTTTTTTATCTACAATTAAGTAAAAATTCATCCCAGTATAATGGTAAAATTTCAATCCAAATTGCCGAACTTTTGACAAAATATTACGATTTTAAAAATCATTTTTTGCAGCACTTTATTGAGATGACATACCGGCCACATTTCAATCTGATAATTTATACATTAAATAACCTTAGATGTCTAATATAAACTGCTATAAGCATATAAAAATTCGGAATATTTCGTAACGACAATAAAAACAGGGGTTCGCCGAATGTTTAAAGAAAATATGAATGATAAAACTTACAAAAGAAAACCGCTTCCGGTGTCCTTCCTCCGATCTCGTTCATTTTTGGACACGTTATTCTTCATCGAGATCTAAGAGATACGTATTTTTTTTTTATCGGCGAAAAAACAGTTCTGAGGAGTGCAACTCACCCTCAAAGTTTGGGAACCCTCCGAGAGACTTTTGCAGTTTCGCATAGTTCCAATCAAGACGTTCGAATGAAACCAATTCGAGAACAATGCTTATGGCGAATAATGAAAAATGAGCCTTTTCCAGTTCCGAGGGGGGTGAATAGGGGTAAATTTATTGGGGTTGAAAGTTTAAAAATCGTGTAACTCGAAAACTTTTTTTTTCATCTCGACGAAACCAATTCGATTGAGCTTGAAAAAGTAGAAGATATGGGTTTTTGCGTTTTTGGAAATAAAAAAACATCCCTTTTGGGGGTGACTTACCCCTGTATAATATCGTTTCCAGTGTTCCCCTCCGATTTCGTTCGTTTTTTCATATGCTATTCTTCATCAAAATCACAGACGTATTTTTTTTTATCAACGGCAAAATACTTTTAAGGGGTGAAACTCACCCTGGGAAAATGTCTAATACGGAAATATCACAAAATACGGCTCTCCGCGAAAGGAATATCTTAAAGTAGTAGTCTCGCCATAGTCACGTTGAAAAGTTTATTCTCCGCTCAATCGATGAAAGCTTCGGAATATTGCCAAATATCTTTATAATGTTGGTTGTACATTTTATCGGGATGTAAAAACTTATAGAGTAATGATTAAAACCCCTAATATAATGTTTAGATTTCCAAAAATAACGTCCCCTCCATCACTTAAGGCGGAATCCTGAATTAGCCGGTTCGAAAAATCGATATTTTGAGGAATTTTTTTCGGGTAAAAAAAAAAGCAAGTTTAGCGAAATTTTCAGATTATTTTATTACATGTCTGAACATAAGAAAACAATTTTTTTTAAAGAAAAATATCAACAGGCAACCAATTTTTATGCACATTCGTGCCACTGCTGTTTCCATGCGGCGTGACAAATGGAGCTCGTAATTTTCATCTGAAACAAAAAAACCAAAAACCATTTTAATTGTGACATATTTTTCTTCTATATGAACTAAAAAAAACGAAAAAAATTTGAAATTTGAATGTTTTTTCGGGTTTGAAGTAGAAAATGTGCTTTTTGTGAAAAAAAAAATTATTTCAACTTGCTAAAAAAATTGTTAAGAATTTTTTTTTCGACAATGTTTTTAGTTCAAATAGAAAAGAAAACGATACTGAAGCGAACAAGCTTTGGTTTGTTTCGATTGGACTTCTAGTTTTTTTGTAATCAGCTACGCCAAATTAGAAACATCGTAAAAACGAAAACTCGAGAAAACGGGCGCCCTAACTGCCCGAGCGCCCGTATACCTGCTCGACACTCCACTACGTTCAGTGCTGTATCTTTGGAAATATTTCGAATTGGGCTATAAAACTTTGTCTAGACATTCTTAGATACATCAGGAATAGATTTAAACAATAAAGAAAAATCGATTTTTTGGACCTTCTAATTCAGGATCCGGCCTTAACCCTAACTTGTTGTATCGTACTATCCATTCCGGCCACTAATACGTAGATACTCTGCGTATACGGATATGCACACACTACTGTAGTCTAGCGAGCGCGGAGATCGTGGCAACGTCGCAAGCCCAGCGAATTTATGTCTTCATATTTAGCGCTAGCGTCGCTAAACATTGCTTAATTTAAATCGCTATATCTCTGAAACTGAACGGTCAAAATTGATGATTCTTTTTACCCACATCGTTATATGTTCCTATGTAATTGAGAATTTTTTTTTTTTAAATTCTGTAGAAGAATTTCAAAGTTATTGCGTGAAATGTGAAATTTTCCACTGTTCCCCATAAGAACACGTGTAAAAGCGTGCAATCTTTGATTGCCAATATCTCGAATACACAACGGTGAATCCTTTTCAAATTCTGCAAGTAATCACTTAATAGTGTCCTGAATGGGTCCACAAAACAAATTTAAAAAACGCCTTGGCGAGACTACTACCTTAAGCATAATTCGTAAGACAATTAGTCAGGCAAAAATCCAGACAAAAGCATTGACCCTCATTTTTGGCGGCTCTTCGGGTTCCCGGGTGAAAGAATTTGCACGAAACGCAATGGGAGAAGATTCCGTAATAGAAAGAAGGAAAACGTATGATTTACATGGACAATAGATCCATAATTCGTTCGAGCATTCGTGAAAAGGCAAAGAGTAGAAGAGGGAAGAAATTTAAGAAAAAGGGAGAGTACGTTTCCCAGGGACTGGTATAAATAAGTGATCCAGGCGACTTGCAACAATGACACGATCGATTGTGTGATCTTTTTCCAACAATTTGCAAACAACTGATCACTCGCGCAAGAAATCGCAGAAAACAGTAAGCATTGACACCGTATCTTTGTTCTGTTGAAGCTCGGAGCCGGAGGCCTCACCGATGTCGAGGTGATCGAGCTCGTCAAGCGGAAGTACATACCGGCGTATCAATTGGAGAAGGCTGTCGGCGATATGGAGCGTGGTGTCGGTATAAGGCGTATGTTGATCGGCGAAGCGGCCCACTTTACGGACGAGCTTTACGATTTGCCCTTTAAGAATTACGATTACACGAAGGTATTGGGCTCTTGTTGCGAGAACGTTGTCGGCTACGTGCCCGTACCAGTTGGCATAGCCGGGCCATTGTTGATCGATGGACAATTGTATCACATACCAATGGCAACGACCGAGGGTTGTCTCGTCGCCTCGACGAATCGTGGCAGTCGTGCATTAATGAAGTGCGGCGTTACGAGTCGCGTCGTCGCGGACGGTATGACACGCGGACCCGTCGTAAGATTTCCAAATATCGTACGGGCAAGCGAGGCAATGGCTTGGATGCAAGACACGAAGAACTTCGAAGAGATGAAGGAGAGCTTCGACGCGACGAGTAGATTCGCCCGACTGACAAAGATACACGTTAGAATAGCCGGTAGACATTTATTCATAAGATTCGTGGCGAAGACCGGTGACGCGATGGGCATGAACATGCTCTCGAAAGGTACGGAAAAGTCGTTGCAAACCGTACAATCTTATTTCACGGACATGGAGATATTGTCGTTGAGCGGTAACTTTTGTACGGACAAAAAGCCCGCCGCGGTCAATTGGATCGAGGGACGTGGCAAAAGCGTCGTTTGCGAGGCCGTCGTACCCGCCGATGTTGTCACTAGTATCCTTAAAACGAGCGTTCACGCACTCGTTGACGTGAACATTAGTAAGAATATGATCGGCTCGGCGGTAGCCGGTAGCGTTGGCGGCTTCAACGCTCACGCGGCCAATGTCGTTACCGCTATTTTCATCGCGACCGGCCAAGATCCAGCCCAAAATGTCGGTAGCAGCAATTGCATGACTCTCATGGAGCCTTGGGGCAACGACGGTATGGATCTTTACGTCTCGTGCACAATGCCTAGTATAGAAATCGGCACGGTTGGCGGTGGCACTGGTTTACCAGCCCAGGGCTCTTGTCTCGCTATGCTCGGCGTCAAGGGTGCCCACATCGACGAACCGGGCGAGAATGCCAGCAAATTGGCGAGAATCGTTTGCGCTACCGTATTGGCCGGTGAACTGTCGCTTATGGCGGCTCTCACGGCTGGTCATCTAGTCAAAAGTCATCTGAGACACAACAGGTATGGAAATTCAATGTGAACGGACTTACGCATACGAATATACAATAGAGCGTCGATTATCCAAATCAATTGGGGCCGTCACCGAAGCAATATTCCGTGGGCGAAAAAAACCCGTTGATTCTTGAACCCGTTGACGTGACGTAACTATTATTCTATAATTATTGATGAAATATCCTTTGCGTTCGTCATATCAGTTGAAAAATCTTCCAGTTTTTTTTCTGATTGTTTATATTGAAAATTGAATATCTAATTTACGTAATGAAATAGTTACTTTTTATAGAAATTACAACGAAGGCGATAGTGCAAGTTTTTATGAAATTATTTCTTGATATGTCTTCTTGGGTGAAACGTAAATAAAATTAATAGGGGGGATATAAGATTTTGTGAGGACTTTGATGGTTTGTTACAGAATTGTCATACGGTGATATAAAAGTTCGACGTGCCATACATTTTATTAAATCCCTTTGCACAACGAAATTTTGTCCGCACGATTTAACGAAGTAGTAATTTTCGATTTTTTCCTCGAATAAATAAAGGTACAATAACGATATCTGATAGCTGCAATCGTCACAAGAGTTTTTCCGGACAAAGCAACGATTTTTCCTCTTCACATATAAACTAGGATATACCATTAATGTGTATTTTTTTTTTTTAATTACAGATCATCAACGACAGTCAGTAACGCAGTGAGTTTGAGCCGGAACGAGGGTGTACATTTGAAGGTGCCAAATTTAATTCCAGATATGCAAGCACTTTGCACCAGTTCCGCGAACCAATCTTAGCGTTAAAGTGTAAATGGATTATACATAATTAAATTGTCGCCCAAAGGTGAGACGAGTGTGTTCGCGCGTGGAGAAAAAAAAAAAGCAGACTGCGTCGGAAAACAAAAAACCTGTGTGAACGCTTATCGTCAACGGCGTACGTAGGGAAAATTGTACTTTTTTTTTTATCCCTAGAAAAACTATGTAGAATCGAAGAAACGAAAAAACGCAGGTCTCTACATCTTGTGCGCATACTTACGTCAAGCCACTACGGATTTTAACTGCCGATTTTTTTCCCCCATAGTGCGAGCTATATTCGTTATATCTGCCAAACGCTTTTTATATCAAACGAGGAAAATAAACTCTAATTGGAACGCTGTTTATTCGCGTTTAAATCCGAAGACCAATGTTTACCGAACGGAGAAAAAAAAACGCATCCAAGATGTTTGAATTTTGAAAAATAAAAATACGATACTAGCAGCGATGATACGAAATTGTTCAGTATAAGAAAAATGAGCAAATGCCAGACAGAAAAAAATCAGATTCAAACGCAGCAGCGGATAAATTATCCAATCGTCGCTGAAGTGAGAACGATTTTGCTTTAGAATTTGTGTTGCGCCGGTAACATAATGTTTTAATGACTGTACAAAATGTATAGCGAATATTATTCGAGGAGATTGTGCAAATGTTTTTTGTTTGTTTGTTTGTTTGTTTTAGACTACACAGAGTTATATTATATCGTAAGAATATACAAATGGTAGATGGATTTCCACGTAGACGTGCGTACCTGTATAATTTCGTATGGCCGATAACTTGCGTTGTTATCGTTTATTTTGATATTAAAGTGAAAAAAAAAAACGAAGCAAAAGAAAGAACGTTCAATCGTTCGAAAAAGCTTGTATGCTAGAAAATTTTATCCTTCAATTAACACTGCGGGAAATACAAGAGGAGTGATCGTGCGACAAACGATGAATATAAGGCACATAACTTTTCTTAACATCGCCTCTTCATTATACAAAAAAAAACCAAAGTACGACAATGTTTAATACAACTTAAATGTGACAATAATTTAATTAAAGTTACGACAGTAAAAAAAAGGCGAAAAAATTGAGTTGTTTTTTAGTAAAATCCTAAGTAATACTGTAATCGATAGGTCGAGCGATTTTACGGGATCAAACGCGTTTTTAATTTATCTTTTCATCGATTGATACGCTAAATCTATTATTCACATTTTTTCGTAAGTCTCGTCGTAGCCGCACTCGACGCAGGTATGAGTGTAAGTATCGTCGTCCTCGTTGTAAGTATCCGCGCCGAAGACGTGAGTGTGGGATGCTTTTTTTGTCTTGTCGTACATCGAACTTCGGACCTCCATCCGCAATTGTTTCACCTGGACAAAGAAATTACTTTATACAAACAAAACGAATTAATTTGAATAAGTGAAAAAGAAATTGCGCGAAAAAACGGCAAAGCTCGTTTCGGATTTCGCACATATACCGCTTATCGGTAAATTTATTTATCAACTTTGACCTCATACATGAAGCTTTGTTAATGGAATGAAATAATGAGAGAGCTTTACGCAAGTTTATTATTGACACCATTTACGTCAATGTTCAATCAAAATGTTGCAATATAACTATATGCAGGGTGGATCAATAACTATTAGCACCTTGGATATCTTCGAAACTATAAGGTTCACGGAAATATTTGCTGAAATGAAATTGCACAGTACGAAAGGGACCATCCGATAGCGATAATAGTTTTTTTTGCAGGTGGAGGTACTTCGGACATTCGAAGGTCAATTCCATTTTTTTAAATGGATCGGTATGTTTTTTTTTTCTGTATCATGAACGAGGCGCTTAAGGCCGGATCCTGAATTAGAAGGTCCAAAAAATCGATTTTTTTTTTATTGTTTAAATCTATTCCTGATGTATCTAAGAATGTCTAGACAAAGTTTTATAGCCCAATTCGAAATATTTCCAAAGATACAGCACTGAACGTAGTGGAGTGTCGAGCAGGTATACGGGCGCTCGGGCAGTTAGGGCGCCCGTTTTCTCGAGTTTTCGTTTTTACGATGTTTCTAATTTGGCGTAGCTGATTACAAAAAAACTAGAAGTCCAATCGAAACAAACCAAAGCTTGTTCGCTTCAGTATCGTTTTCTTTTCTATTTGAACTAAAAACATTGTCGAAAAAAAAATTCTTAACAATTTTTTTAGCAAGTTGAAATAATTTTTTTTTTTCACAAAAAGCACATTTTCTACTTCAAACCCGAAAAAACATTCAAATTTCAAAAATTTTTTCGTTTTTTTTTAGTTCATATAGAAGAAAAATATGTCACAATTAAAATGGTTTTTGGTTTTTTTGTTTCAGATGAAAATTACGAGCTCCATTTGTCACGCCGCATGGAAACAGCAGTGGCACGAATGTGCATAAAAATCGGTGGCCTGTTGATATTTTTCTTTCAAAAAAATTGTTTTCTTATGTTCAGACATGTAATAAAATAATCTGAAAATTTCGCTAAACTTGCTTTTTTTTTTACCCGAAAAAAATTCCTCAAAATATCGATTTTTCGAACCGGCTAATTCAGGATCCCGCCGTAAAACGAGTTCAACGACCTATAACATAAGGTCATTGAAGGTCATAGAAAGTACAGAAAGGCGATAATACTTACAGTTTCGATAGTAAATAAAATGACTACGTTTTATAGTAAGTGTTCAAAATGATGACCATCAATATCAATGCGATCAATCCCAAGTTTAAAAAAAAAAAGGCCTAACATAACTGTTCCTCGTTTAAGTAGGCATTGCAGTTAAACACGATAAGAATAGCCTTTAAATTTTTCAAGTCTTTTCTATCGACCGATATTTTTCTACACCCTCACGTATTCATAATGTAAATAATAATTACTTTTTTATTGAATCTTTTAATTTTCGTCTCCTGTCTCTTCACTTCGCGCTTCTCTTTTTCTTCCACTAACTTCTCCTCCGTACCCCATACTTCGAGTGCTCGCTTCTCGATCTGAAGATGCAGATAGAGCTTCATCTCTCCCCATCTGACGTTGTGCGGATTCTTGCGTACTATGAACTTCAGGGCTGGCTCTCTCTTATCAAAATCGCAATCTTTCAACAGATATTCTTCCTTAGCCTCCGTCTTCGTTATCAGGGAATGTTTGTCGTCCCTGTCTCTGATAATAGATTGAAATAAAAAATTATCTATCGATACGTGCGATAGACAGCGAATTTTTTCAATTAACGAGAAACGACGAATCGACAAGAGCGATAAATTCGCGTGTCGACGTTTCGTATCTCACCTGCAAGAATCGCACACAGAATAATCGAACTTCTGCAGCAAATAAGAGTCTTTGAATTCTTTCCGGCATTCTTCGCATGTCGGCAAGCCCATTACGATCGGCGCAGGATCGTCCGAAATGTTCATCTTAAAACATACTTGCCATTAGCGGTACAAAGCTGTCGGAGCAACGAGAAAATTACATTGCTCTCGTGTGCTCTTACCATCTCCGCCTCCAACCAGTCGTCGTCCTCGATGAGAAAACCACCCCCGCTATCGATAACTTTCTGTCCTTGCACCTTGAGGATCCTCCCCTTTGTTGATTCATCCCTTTGTGAATAAAAGTGTGCTTTTTAAGATACAAGCCTTTGAAAAGCGACAACTACCGGTCTCGAGAATCAGCTTATCCTCGGATCGCTTTGTTGACGCACTACGAACGTAAGGTACAAGCATACTTGACATATTTTTTTACTATGAACCAAAAGATCACCGTGTGAAAAGGCTCGAAGTCGTCTTTGAAGTAATATTTGAAAGATAAAAACTCCGTTACAGCGGCCTATTATACATGACGTTGAAGTTTGTATCGTTGGTATGCAACGATATTTTTGCTATCTCTTCATTTTTGTAATTAGAAATTTTTTTTTTTTCGCAACTTAAGGTTGTAAATATGTAATAAGAATATGTAAAAACGTTCGAATGATTTTCGTAGCCTTGATCGGCCAAACTTACTCTTTCGCGTAAGGATGAGCAACGATCTTCGATTTTTTCAGCAACAAAGCGCGTTGACGATTACGCTCGGCTCGTTCCTGATACCATTTCGGCGATTGGGATCCTAAATTTTCCGGGTTTTCGGCGACCGCCAATTTTTCAATATCCGCAGACATAATTTCGTTTATTTGGAAGTTAATTTAACGTAAAACGAATACACTTTTTTTTAAATCTATATAGATATATATGTATATAAGGTATCAATAACACTCGTATTTGTTACTTTCTTCAAAGGCACAGTTATAGATGAAACCTTTGCGTGCTTTGCATGCAAAAATATTCGTTGCACGGACGCGATTTCAGCGAAAGTGTAGTGTAAAAATTACAAAAAAAATGCTACTAAAAACAAACAAATATTCTTTATTTATCAAGAGAAAAGGAAAAAGTAAATCGTTGTGAATGCCGGGCGCATACTTGATGCGTGTATAGACAAGAAGGGAACTCTCCTATTTCCTCGTGCCCGAACATGGAGGCTAGATTAGGAGGAGTCCGAACTCTATGGCGCCACTATCGCTGAGACTCTAGAACCAGAGATTAGTAGGAAGCACGGTCTTACATACAGGTCTGGAAACTCTGCCAGAATTCGCATGGTGGGGGTAGGCCGCTTACGGACGAAAATATTCGTTGAGAATTGACACTACGCGGCGCTGAAATCTTGCCCCCAGTTGAACATAACCACCAAAAATAATTTTGTAAACAAAAGCGACTCATTAGTGGATTTCCTGTGCTATTGACTTATCGAAAGTGAAAAAATGCTGAGAATCTGTGTTGTGCCGGGGAGCAAAACTGGAAGCAGAATTGAATTATCGAAGCACTCGTTATTTCGCGTGTTGTAACAATAAAATGCGACGTGGTATAAATTATTTCATCATTTTGTTATTTACCCATAGTTCGAAACCTTTACCAACGACCAAAAAACCGATAAAAAAATAAAAACATTTATTTAAAAATTAATTAGAATTTTTATTTGAGAGAAAAAAAATAATGGCATACAAAAACAATACAATGTGTATAAATAATTAATACATAACCAGAAACCTATGCAAATGCAAAAAAAAAGCCCACTCTTCGGGGATCGAACTCGGCTCCTTCAAAACGGTAGCTCAGCACTCTATCCGTGCGACTACGATTATCTTTACATGAATAAGACAGTTTTCTAATATTTAAGTTATAGCCACGCTTGGGGTTTAATTAGATTTGGCGGCTTGTTGGGTTGGTTCACCGCTTAATTTTATTCATTATAATTAGCTATATTGGTAGATATACCACCAATATATATATATATATATATATATATATATATATATATATATATATTGCAGAACTAATAATTGAAATGAGGTGTTACGGAGACAGGCAGATGCAGAGTTATTGCGGCGATTAGCTCTGCTTTTTTCAATACCTCCGTCTGCCCCCGTACCACACTTCGCCGACAACTCTTTTAAGATAGCAGCGCTCCTAGCGGCCAGTGCATTAAAAAATTTTCGTCAGTAAGCGATCCCCCCCATCCGACGGAGTTTCCTGGCCTGTATGTAAGACCGTGGTAGGAAGATGTACAACGCTCCCGTTTTTGGCGTGCCTCGGGAATGGCGCTAAATCGCGGTGGCGAGTTCGGGAATATAATTTTGTGATGATCGCCTCTGTCGAGGTTGCGGATTCCCTTGTAGCCGCGCGAGTAGTGATCACCGCTCACGTCGGTATCGCAGTCAGCGTGAACACGAATGGGTAGCACGGTGGGGGAAAAGTCTCCGCCCCTCGCAAATCGTTCTTACTCGACAGGCGAACGAAGCGAGGTTTTCCGTCCGTTCGAGCTCGATATATTTGTGTGACTGTACTACGGATTAGAATATGCATTAAATGAATTTCAAAGTGAAAAACATTTATCGAGATTATTGTTTTATCTCGGTTGCCTGTTTATGCCGAGAATGCGGCTTAAAAAAATTAACGACGAAACGCGTTGAAAAATAAAACGCCGAAACGACCGTGAAGACAACAATGGTAGCATAATAAATGGTGTGTGTGTGTGTGTATTTGTATACACACCATATAACACCATCAATGTTTATTGACTGGTTATCTGGGTACTTACAAAGTACAGATTCGTTCAAACGTCGATAAGTTACCGATCGATGCTAAGTTACGAAGTATTTCAGAACATTTCAATTCCTTTCAAATTGTCGGTAATTCACCGACTGATAGTAAATTATGGTCAATTCATTTTTTTTTATGTTCAATCATTCTTCGCTAATTTGAGTGAATCTCCAGTAATTCACCAACAATATTTTTCCGTCCGAAGACTTTGACAATATACATATCTTTTTCGTCTATATATTTATGGAGTTATAAACGTCGAGCCGGCAAACGCTTTACTTCGATTACTACTCCTAGGAGACACGAGTGCTCTTCGGGACAATGATTTTGTGAGATCTTGTTTCTTTTATAGATTCGGAAAATGATAAATAAAGTATAAAATATAATAAAACCACTGTTCGAATCAAAACAAATGATAATTATTTTAAAGGTAAACTATATTTTTCCATAAGGGCAATACAAAGAACAATGTTTTCGAGTAATTTTTTTTTATTACTTAGCGTACTTTTTCATTTTTTTTTAAATTTCAAATATCTTAAAAATGGTGATTCGTACAAAACAATCATTTGGACGCTTACTTTTTTTTACTAAAACGGAAAAAAAAAAATCCTCCCCGGCGGGGAATCGAACCCCGGTCTCCCGCGTGACAGGCGGGGATACTGACCACTATACTACCGAGGACTTGGAAGATTGCTTTATTCTTGTCGTATTTCAACGAAAATACGAATATATTTAATATCGGCCTGGAAAATACGCGATTTTCGTACTAATAATTAAGAATTCGTCACGTTTTCTAATTATTTGAGAAGATTAAGAAAAGAAAAAAAACTTTTTCCTCGTTGGAAATCAATTGGATCTGGTAATTTTATGTGTTGTTGCGTCCCGGAGGGAGATTTAGAATGGATTCGCGAAGTTGCCCCGGAGTTAGAGCGAAAAATTTGGAATTAAGATTCGCGCAGTGAGTACTTGATTGGCTTTCACGTGAGTTCCGAACACAATTTAATAACAATTTTGATTTAGAGGATTTTTAGGTGCGCGTTTCTGGATTGAGAGATGGGTTCGCCCGAAGGATTGATCGTTGATTGAATAAAAGGTTTAGACGCGTAGATTTTGTCTTAATTCAGACTATTAAGTTTATTAACCTCTTATTCTCACAAACTTATAACTCGGTAAAAAAAGATACGCGTATAATCGTTTGGGTTTGTTTGGGTTTGGCGTTGATTGGCTTTCACGTGAGTTCCGAACACAATTTAATAACAATTTTGATTTAGAGGATTTTTAGGTGCGCGTTTCTGGATTGAGAGATGGGTTCGCCCGAAGGATTGATCGTTGATTGAATAAAAGGTTTAGACGCGTAGATTTTGTCTTAATTCAGATTATTAAGTTTATTAACCTCTTATTCTCACAAACTTATAACTCGGTACAAAAAGATACGCGTATAATCGTTTGGGTTTGGCGTTGATTGGCTTTCACGTGAGTTCCGAACAGAATTTAATAACAATTTTGATTTAGAGGATTTTTAGGTGCGCGTTTCTGGATTGAGAGATGGGTTCGCCCGAAGGATTGATCGTTGATTGAATAAAAGGTTTAGACGCGTAGATTTTGTCTTAATTCAGATTATTAAGTTTATTAACCTCTTATTCTCACAAACTTATAACTCGGTAAAAAAAGATACGCGTATAATCGTTTGGGTTTGTTTGGGTTTGGCGTTGATTGGCTTTCACGTGAGTTCCGAACACAATTTAATAACAATTTTGATTTAGAGGATTTTTAGGTGCGCGTTTCTGGATTGAGAGATGGGTTCGCCCGAAGGATTGATCGTTGATTGAATAAAAGGTTTAGACGCGTAGATTTTGTCTTAATTCAGATTATTAAGTTTATTAACCTCTTATTCCTACAAACTTATAACTCGGTACAAAAAGATACGCGTATAATCGTTTGGGTTTGGCGTTGATTGGCTTTCACGTGAGTTCCGAACAGAATTTAATAACAATTTTGATTTAGAGGATTTTTAGGTGCGCGTTTCTGGATTGAGAGATGGGTTCGCCCGAAGGATTGATCGTTGATTGAATAAAAGGTTTAGACGCGTAGATTTTGTCTTAATTCAGATTATTAAGTTTATTAACCTCTTATTCCTACAAACTTATAACTCGGTACAAAAAGATACGCGTATAATTGTTCAAAGGAAACGGAGAGCAAAAGGGCTTAATTTTGTAAGTCGACTATTCGATTCGGAGATCAAGAACAGAGTGCCTGCTCCTTCGTGAAAGGAAAAAAATTAGGAAGGTTAAATTTTTGGGGGAAGGAGCTTTTGGGGACATGCAGTTTTGTTGTACGTAGCTTAGGGATTGGATAATGAGTAATATGAAATTAGGTCGACTTCGGTAAAAGGTTGGCACGACGTGGGAGAGAGATTTTTATTCATTTATTAATTAGAGCGCTGCTGTGATTGGTGCATGCAGTTTTGTTGTACGTAGCTTAGGGATTGGATAATGAGTAATATGAAATTAGGTCGACTTCGGTAAAAGGTTGGCACGACGTGGGAGAGAGATTTTTATTCATTTATTAATTAGAGCGCTGCTGTGATTGGTGCATGCAGTTTTGTTGTACGTAGCTTAGGGATTGGATAATGAGTAATATGAAATTAGGTCGACTTCGGTAAAAGGTTGGCACGACGTGGGAGAGAGATTTTTATTCATTTATTAATTAGAGCGCTGCTGTGATTGGTGCATGCAGTTTTATTGTACGTAGCTTAGGGATTGGATAATGAGTAATATGAAATTAGGTCGACTTCGGTAAAAGGTTGGCACGACGTGGGAGAGAGATTTTTATTCATTTATTAATTAGAGCGCTGCTGTGATTGGTGCATGCAGTTTTGTTGTACGTAGCTTAGGGATTGGATAATGAGTAATATGAAATTAGGTCGACTTCGGTAAAAGATTGGCACGACGTGGGAGAGAGATTTTTATTCATTTATTAATTAGAGCGCTGCTGTGATTGGTGCATGCAGTTTTGTTGTACGTAGCTTAGGGATTGGATAATGAGTAATATGAAATTAGGTCGACTTCGGTAAAAGGTTGGCACGACGTGGGAGAGAGATTTTTATTCATTTATTAATTAGAGCGCTGCTGTGATTGGGGCATGCAGTTTTGTTGTACGTAGCTTAGGGATTGGATAATGAGTAATATGAAATTAGGTCGACTTCGGTAAAAGGTTGGCACGACGTGGGAGAGAGATTTTTATTCATTTATTAATTAGAGCGCTGCTGTGATTGGTGCATGCAGTTTTGTTGTACGTAGCTTAGGGATTGGATAATGAGTAATATGAAATTAGGTCGACTTCGGTGATAGATTGGCACGACGTGGGAGAGAGATTTTTATTCATTTATTAATTAGAGCGCTGCTGTGATTGGTGCATGCAGTTTTGTTGTACGTAGCTTAGGGATTGGATAATGAGTAATATGAAATTAGGTCGACTTCGGTAAAAGGTTGGCACGACGTGGGAGAGAGATTTTTATTCATTTATTAATTAGAGCGCTGCTGTGATTGGTGCATGCAGTTTTGTTGTACGTAGCTTAGGGATTGGATAATGAGTAATATGAAATTAGGTCGACTTCGGTAAAAGGTTGGCACGACGTGGGAGAGAGATCTTTATTCATTTATTAATTAGAGCGCTGCTGTGATTGGTGCAATCGTTCTGTCTCTATCGTATAGATCGTATTGTAGAACGGGCTTAAAAAACGGCCAGGAAAAGGCATTAGTCCTGTCAGTTTCGATTTAATACAACAAAAAAAAAACATATGATCCTAATTGTAATCAAATATTATTCTGGTCATCTTAATATACTCTTTGGAGTCAAGTAGCCTGTGGATTTTTTTTTTAAACTAAATAACCACAAATTAAAACCGTTATATTACACCTTAAACGTAATATCATTTTTCTCTTCCTCTTTCACAGAAAAAATGTATTTAATAGAACACTCTATCAGTAAGTCTTTATTAGCGCTATGAAGCAAAATACATGAACATATCGAACAAGTTAAATGATTTAAAAATTATGGGGAAAATCTCACGTGCAGGACAGGGGGGGGGGGGGGGGGGGGGGGGGGGTGCCTCCAGCAGGAGAGGAGGGGTTCAAATTAAAGAGAAAAAAAAAACACCTCACGTAATTAATGGACGTCCCCTAAGGACTGGTAAGAATTGCGGATGCTGACACCATGTAGTCCCTTCGGTTCACCGCCACTTAATTTTTTCCTCCCACTATGCCTATTTCAATAGGCATAGTGGGAGGAAAAATTAAGGGGAATTAGAAAAAAAAATCGAAGTGGTAGGAAATCGAGGTTTTACTGTACCGCCTCAACTTTTCATTCCTCAAGATATTGCTAAATACATTGCGACCTCAAAGTATCAGGTTCGTGATGAACCAAAGATTTTCTTGAGAATTAAGACTTAAATTGATGAAATTTGGAAAAAAATATCTTCCTTGCATAGAGAACGGAAAAGAGAGAGTTTATCCTTTTTTTTTTCAAACACTGTTTTCGCTCGACATGAAAATATTTTTATTTATTCAAACAATATTACACAGCTTTTTAAATGAAGGGTATGGACTTTTTACTAATTTAACGAGAACTTTACAATTTTATTGTGGCGAATTAAGGCTCTCCAATTATTCAGGACCGCCCCGCTGAAACAGAGGAATAAAAAATATAGTCTCAGTTTTGTTATGTATAGGTACGTATCATTACGTTCAGTTTGCTATGCATAAATAAAATGCACATTAAAAATCAAATACTTGGCGTTCAAATGCTACTGCAGTCGCTATAGGTCAAGAATTTCAGTAGCCTTTCGACGCCGAATAATAAAAACGCATATTTTAGGATTTTTTCTAAACCTCCTAACGCAGGGTGCTTCTTCTAATGAAGTTTCTATCGGGCCAGAATTTTACGCGGACAGACACGGGCTGAGGCTAGTTAAGGCCGGATCCTGAATTAGAAGGTCCAAAAAATCGATTTTTTTTTAATTGTTTAAATCTATTCCTGATGTATCTAAGAATGTCTAGACAAAGTTTTATAGCCAAATTCGAAATATTTCCAAAGATACAGCACTGAACGTAGTGGAGTGTCGAGCAGGTATACGGGCGCTCGGGCAGTTAGGGCGCCCGTTTTCTTGAGTTTTCGTTTTTACGATTTTTCTAATTTGGCGTATCTGATTACAAAAAAACTAGAAGTCCAATCGAAACAAACCAAAGCTTGTTCGCTTCAGTATCGTTTTCTTTTCTATTTGAACTAAAAACATTGTCGAAAAAAAAATCCTTAACAATTTTTTTAGCAAGTTGAAATAATTTTTTTTTTCACAAAAAGCACATTTTCTACTTTAAACCCGAAAAAACATTCAAATTTCAATTTTTTTTCGTTTTTTTTTTGTTCATATAGAAGAAAAATATGTCACAATTAAAATGGTTTTTGGTTTTTTTGTTTCAGATGAAAATTACGAGCTCCATTTGTCACGCCGCATGGAAACAGCAGTGGCACGAATGTGCATAAAAATCGGTTGCCTGTTGATATTTTTCTTTAAAAAAAATTGTTTTCTTATGTTCAGACATGTAATAAAATAATCTGAAAATTTCGCTAAACTTGCTTTTTTTTTTACCCGAAAAAAATTCCTCAAAATATCGATTTTTCGAACCGGCTAATTCAGGATCCCGCCTTAAGGCCTTAGGCCACTCTAGACGCCAAAAAAGGCATATTGTGTGATTTTTTTTTTTCAGCGAAACCATCAAATAAATCGGAATTACAAAATAGGGATTTCATTATACACGTAATTGACTATACAAAATTATGTTTTTCACAGCGATACGTATCAAAATGGCGACTGTGCAGTATTTTTCCGATGACGCCTTTCTGGAAGGTCAACGGCCGGACCAACAATTCCTATAATTTTTTAGTTATGCCGAGACACTAAAGTTTTTTCGATTATATATAAGAATAGTTAATAGCTGTAGAAGTACGTAATTTTTTTGATATATTGTTTTTTGTCAAAATGCCGCAATTTCTAAAACAAAAAGTATAAAGTGCCATGAGAAAATCGTCAGAAAATTGTTTATAAAAAAGAAACTGTGCAATATAATTTTAAAAAAATCCTACGGAGTGCCTCTGAAAATGTAATTCTAAATATACAGTTAAAATTTTAAGTCAACCGGTTGAAATTTGGAACTTTAGAATACGGTTGCACGAATTTTGAGTTGATGCGAGTGCCAGTTTTGAAGGGATTGGTCTCCCCTTTCAATTGGTACTCCTCCTCACCCGCTGATTACGAATCTGAACTCAAAATTCAGGAATTCACAATGACGAACAAATATGGCGAATAAAAATACAACAGATTGATTTAGATGAAACTCGGTACTCGTAGGTTGTAAAATTTTCAATTTCGGTCCGCCATTCTAGCGCCGCCATTTTGAATTTTCAGATTTAAAGTTCAGATTCGTAATAAGCGACCTCAAAAGTCCCGGAGTACTAATTTTCATCTAAATCGAGTAAAGTTTTTGATTTTTGTCCGTCATATTGGCGCCGCCATTTTGAATTTCCAAATTTTGACTTCAAATTCGGATTCCAGCAAGCCCAAAACGCCCCCCGAGTGAGGCTCCGATTTCAAATCAGAGCAAGTTAAATAGGGAAATAAAGGTTGACGCACTATTGCGTCGATGCCACACAGGGCACGGAGTTCTTTGACGCGCTATTGCGTCAATGCCAACGAATGGGTTAATGCCTAAAAATAGAATAAGAAGATTAATAAGAACATTTCGATGGTCCCGAGCGGGTCTATCTTATCTCGCTCAGACCTTTACGCAGTAGCGTAATTGAAAGGGTCCCAGATGTACTAGCGTAACTCTCGCGTCCTCCGCGAAGTATCTTATCTCGGCAGACCCTGTTCATTCTAACGCATCTCCGGCCGCGCGTGAGATCCATCGTATCTCCCGCAGCCTTGGAACGGAGTATCGTAACTCGCCGACTGCGATATGCTCTATCGTATCTCAGATGCACCAAAACGTTTCATCGTAAGTCGAAATTTGGTGATTTTTGAAAAACATCACTACTAAGTTCGTTCGAGCTTGAAGAATGGCCAGACAAATTTTTTAATCATTTTGATAATTTTTTGTGCTGTAATTAATTAAAGTAAAACAAGATATCGTATCCCCCCGCGCTCTGAAAGTTCCATTCTAGTTTCTACTCTATCGTAAGTCGTCGAAAATCTCGACGACTTACAATGAAAGAATAAGTTATGTAACGATAACAGTTATAAGTATGTTATTATTATGACGTGAATGGAAATAATATAATAATTCATTGATTTAAACAGATAATTAATTAATCATGAAATATAGAAAAATAATAATCGTAATGATATTATTAACACCTTTTGAGATTGGGCGACACAAGAATTGTATTACGGTTATCACTATATCTATTCGTTTGAAAATTGACTGAGATTTCGCGATTTTATTTGAAACAAAAATTGATTACCAGTTACAAGATATTTTATTTTTAAATTTTATTCCGAAAACTTTACATAGTATGAAACAATTTCATTAGAAAAAAATATGCATTAGGTATATCTCTACAAGCAGCTATTTTTCATACAGTTCCATACAAATTATTAGCACACGTACATGTGCTAATAATTTGAATGAAAGACCTTTCGTCGAAGCATGACGGCTGTCAGGGAGAAAGCCTACCAGAAGACCTTTCGACCGAAATATATGATGAATATTATGATAATAATATATTATGTTTCTATTTTCACAACCCTTTTCATGTCTAAACAAATATTCTGCATATAATGCGCAATATTTAGACATAAATGTTGTGATGATTCAGTGACATTTTATTTTTGAGAACGCGAAACTTTCAAACCGCGTTTACTGAAAACTTGCGATTCGTAGATACGATGAAACGTTTTGGTGCATCTGAGATACGATAGAGCATATCGCAGTCGGCGAGTTACGATACTCCGTTCTAAGGCTGCGGGAGGTACGATGGATCTCACGCGCGGCCGGAGATGCGTTAGAATGAACAGGGTCTGCCGAGATACGATACTTCGCGGAGGACGCGAGAGTTACGCTAGTACATCTGGGACCCTTTCAATTACGCTACTGCGTAAAGGTCTGAGCGAGATAAGATAGACCCGCTCGGGACCATCGATTTGATTATTTTTATTTCATATTGTTAATACGGACACGTGTCTGTCCATCTTTTCAGACCAGTCTGGAGATATCGACATTTCACGAGTTAAAAAAAAAATGATTACAAAGAACATATGTATACTTAATAAGTCTGATTGTTACCAAATATAATAAAGCAATTACAATGATGTTATTATTCTTGTTTTCTTAAAATATCTTTCCTTCCAGAATGATTCGCATCTCTCAGGGGAAAAAAATGGCAATATTTCTCTTCAAGAATTTTCAACAATTAGGATTTTGGTGGTCTCAGAAAAATAATGAAAAAAATCTACGTTTGCGCCGAGGATAAATAATTCGATGATAATACAATGTGAAATCATGAAAATTTCTATCGTATCTTTCATCAATGCCAACGAAGGGGTTAAAGATAAAACTTAGAAAAATTGTGACTAGAATTTTAGTAATCGTGACTTTTCGGAAAATATGTGAAAATGTCTAAATCTATTAAATTAATGCAAAAATTTTTCGTTTCCCTTCGTCGTTGGATATGAGATTTATTTTTATCACAAGCGTGACTGTAATCTACTAACGATACGAAAAGGCCCTGGCTTATACGTCCACAAACTATAGCCCGCGGTGAAACGAATACCTCGAGTACTGTCGAATAATGATTTTAAGTTGGTGAAAAGATAGGTAAATGGTAAATTTGAAGGATGAATTTTAGTTAGTTTTTGTCCTCAAAAGTAAAAAATTCCTGGCGTACGCGTACGATTTACATTTGCCCTTACATTGATGTAATCGATTTCTTTGGGATCGATGGGCCTTCTTTGAAATTTTAGCGGTAGCTGAAAATCTTCTATAGGCGGCAAACAAATGGCACCAGGTCCGGTCGCACTGGGTCCTCCGCTCCTAACGGGCGTACCCGGTGCGGCTGGTGTAGTCGCGGCTGCACCTCCATAGACTATGACCCATCGAAATTTTCACATATTCACAAATTGTCTCTTCGAAACACGAATCATTGTCACAGAGCGCGGCTCTAAGTAAAATCGAGTGCGGAAAGGTTATACATTGTACCTTGATTCGTGCCCCCGTTACGAAATCTTATCATAGGAACGTGAGCTTGAACGACCTGAAATGAAAAAAAAAATCGAAACACTCAGTGTCGAGGAGAAGGAAAGAAAAGTTTTACATGAAATTTGTGAAACACTTGAAACTATTGTGTTTGATGTGGTTTTTTTTTTATATTATTTTCTCACGATAGCCCACCTTCCATCCTCTTGTCGCCATCATAATAAATTTATCGAACTGAAAAATATATTATCCGTTGAAAAGTTGCCCGTCCAAACTTGTATCCCGGTCGCAAGAAACTTTTCGTCTGCTCAGTGGTGACACCCGTATACGTAAACGGCGTTCTTACGAAATGACATAAATCCGAAGAAAAAAAAATAAAAATAAAACACTTAGAAATGTATTCCAAACATGTTTTCATGGAGGCTAGAAAGTCGGAGAAGGCCGAACGGGATGGAAAAATCAGGGATGACGCAACCTGGTAGTATCTTCGCCGTGTATAATGTCCGGATTTAGTGTCACACTTTGCCACTCGTAGCGCTACTTGTCGTGTAGTGAGTGAGAGTTTCGATCACGGTGTCTACGTACCAGGGGGGGGGGGTGGCTATTGAGTTGTTAAAGCCCGTTCTACAATAAGTCGGTTGTCGGTGTCGGATGTCGCGCGCATGCGCTTCTGCGATGTCGGTTGGCGTAAAATTCTGTCGCCGTCGTAAGAAGCGCAGGCGCGCGACATCCGACGCCGAATCCGCGTAAAGCCCGTTCTACAATAAGTCGCTTGTCGGTGTCGGATGTCGGGCGCATGCGCTTCTGCGATGTCGGTTGGTGTAAAGTTGGCATAAACATCGCAGAAGCGCATGCGCGCGACATCCGACACCGACAAGCGACTTATTGTAAAACGGGCTGTAACGAACATGAAGGTGGGACAGAGATAGAGAAATAGAAGCATGGCCGACTAGTGCTGTCTCTGTCTGTGACCCCCCCGGCCGCGACGCAGCGGGTATTCTGATCGTAACGAATCCCGTGGCGACTAGGTGAACTACCAACTCTCTTCAATAAGCTACCTAACCCTTCCACTGGAGTTTCCAGACCTGTATGTAAGACCGTGGCTAAGGTCATGCCCCCAATAAAATCGGCAATATCCTCATGGACTACTCTTCTATATACGTTTGAATTCGTTGGTCAATTCGTACGTACCCCCACCACTGGCCTTTCCAGCCTGTATATTTAGACCGTGGTTTCCAGACCTGTGCCCGTGGTCGGCGCTGCGGTAGTTTCCCGCGCAGCTATGTTCGCTCCGATCGTTATTTTCCGTCAAACAATCGCGTCGGCCTTCGCGTCAATACAAAATAAACGTACCTAACCTCAGTCCCGAAAATGTTCATGAACTCGTTGATCGTAAACATTGCAACCTCATCGCAGTACAATTAACCCAATAATAAATATGAGATAAAGTGTTGAAACAGCGGTTTGTACGTTTGAATCTGTGGGCGATATGTGATAATTATTCGCGTGGCAAGAAAATTCGTTTGTCAATGAACTATTGAAGCTACGTATGAAAGGAGGCTTACGATGTCGAGTTCGCAAATTGGACAAGGTTTGCTGCGGCCAACGGGACTAAAGTGCAAAGATTTGCACGAATATTTGAAATCCAGACCGCCGGAAGTGTTGAACCGACTGTATCACAATCCGCCGATATGTCTCGCGGTATTTCGCGAATTGCCGGTCATTGCGAGGCATTACGTAATGCGATTGCTGTTCGTGGAGCAACCGGTACCGCAGGCCGTAATTGCGTCGTGGTGTTCGAAATTACACGCCGAGGAACATCAGCGCGTTGTACAAGCCCTCAACGAGCTGAACGTTTGGAAAGAGGCGTCGATACCGGGTGGCCTACCAGGATGGATACTGAACTCTACCTTCAAGAAAAATCTCAAAATCGTTCTACTCGGAGGTGGCAAACCTTGGACGATGTCCAATCAATTGGAAACTGACAGTAAGCCGAGGGACGTCGCTTTTTTGGACTCTTACGCTATGGAACGTTGGGAATGCGTTCTGCATTATATGGTCGGTTCGCAGCAACAGGAAGGTACGTTATTATCATTTCCATTTATCAAGGACGGGCCTGAAGTCGTCACGGTTGCGACGCGACAGTTTTTGAAAAAAATCTATAATTTTACTCTCTTATATTTTCTAGTATACTCAGGCTCGAGTCGGTGAAAAAATATCGTGAAACCATTCTATTAGGTTTGCGACCACCAGTCGCTGATATTTTGCCGCTAATGTAATTTGTCTTGTTACAGGAATTTCCGCGGACGCTGTGAGAATACTATTACACGCCGGCCTTATGAAACGCGACGAGGAAGACGGTAGTCCGGTGATAACGCAAGCGGGATTTCAATTTTTGCTGCTGGACACGGCGTCCCAAGTGTGGTACTTTATTCTCCAGTATTTGGACACTATAGAGGCGCGGGGTCTGGATCTGGTCGAGTGTCTTACGTTTTTGTTTCAATTGAATTTTTCGACTCTCGGCAAAGACTACAGTACGGAAGGAATGTCCGAGGGTCTCTTGACGTTTCTGCAACATCTCAGGGAGTTTGGTTTGGTTTATCAGCGAAAAAGAAAAGCTGGAAGGTAATATAATTTGTAGTATCGAATGAGCGATTTTTATCGTGTATATAGACTCAATACTCGTCGCACGGAGTCGTATCAGAAATACAAAACCATTGTGCGTGCAACAAGAATTTTTTAAGGGCGGGGTAAAGTTAATTCGGCGAAAAAAAGGCATGTTTTTAAGATTTTTTTTTGGCGTAACGGATAGTGTTCGTTTGTTGAAAAATTTACATATAATAAAGTAATATTTGAACAACATTCTCCTAAATTTGCATTGCAAAATATTCAAAATTGAGCGAGTGAAAATTAAACCCCGGAGGCGCCTCGAAAAAAAGTTGGTTTGCACCATAACTCGCAACAGAATCATCTGAAACAAAAAAATCAAAATGCATTTGTTAAAGGAGATGTTTCTCGAGGTAATGACGGGAGGATTTTTTTTTTTTTTTCGATTTTTCGATTTTTCGTAGCACTTGGGAGCCAAAAACCCGTTCTTCGCTAAAAAAAAATCGGCTAATTTGTTGTTGAAAAATTAGTAATTATTAAAAAAAAACAAAAAAGCTCTCGACAATACCTGGTGAATTATGTGAAGAAGTACTGTGCAAAATTTCAAAGCGATTGGTCCAGTAGATTTTGAGTTATCGTGCACACGGACTTCAAATATGACAAGTCTCAGAAAAACGGTTTGAAAAACGCAGAAGAGTTTGGTCGCTTAGCGCTCATTGCACATAAGTTTCAGAACACTTCTCGATTGCATAAAAATCTGAGAAAATTCATGCATATTAAAGGTACTCAAAAGATTAATTTTGCATAATAATAATTCCAAAATGTTATTAACAAAATGATGAAAAAAAAAATTAGTCAACAAATTTCCCCGCAACCCAATTTTTTTTCGTGATTCGTTCATTTTTCTGAATACGTATGAATTTTTTCAGATTTTTCAATTATCTTTGAATTTTTAGAAATTCAAAATAAAACTCGATAATTTTCTTATACTCACTCAAAGTCGTCGATGCCAGGTCCGTAGAGCAAAAGGCTTCCATCAAGATGATCGAGAGCATCTTTTTGCGTTTGTCTACGCAAAACTACGCAAAACTACGCAAATCAAGAAATTTATTCGGGGTCGAAAAATACAATAGCGCGCCGCGCAGCTGCCGCCCAGGTATAAAACCCGGCACGGAGCAATAGACGCTCAAATACTCATAACTTCGTCAATTTTACTCCGATCGACTTGAAATTTTAACACAATATTCTTGAGATATTATGCATTCATTTAAAAAAATTAAAAAAAATTAAAAAAAAAAATTTAAATACTTTACCCCGCCCTTAAATACGAAATTTCGGCAAGAATTGAAATTTTCGCAAATTCAAAGGTTTTATTTTGTTCGTGAGTTACGAGGGTTATTAAAAAAGTTTTCGGCTTTTTAAAGGTTTTCTACGATTTTGTAAGGATTTCTTAGTTTTCTATTCTACGGTCATTCCATGAAAGCCTCGAATTATTGCGTTTATCCTTGTAATGTAGTTTATATACCACAACCATGTTTTCCTCGCTTTTTCGTGCGTGTAAACGGTACGTAAATGTGGCATTTTACGTCCTAGGATTTAAAAATTGTGAAACGACCCTGTACAACAGCTGTCGATCGTTAGGTCGAGGAATTATTGTGTACGCTGAGACGTTATTTGCGGGAAGAAATACAACTTGACTCTCACGTGAAACCGCGACAAAGCGTCGTCGATATCGCCACGACATAAAACATGAATAAAAAAAAAATTAAATAAACATTGAGTGATATTGAAAAACATTTTACATCTCGGGATGTAAAAATTTCTAAGGTAATGAAGAAAATCATAATAAAATAACGAATTTTCTGAGACAGTAGTTTGTAAAACGTTGAATAAAACATCCCGTATATCGATAAAAGACACATTTTTCTCGCTTTTCTTCAGGCCGAGTAACACGAAGATGACGATCTCGTTCCTTTCACTATTCATATTTATAATCGAACCACTTGTGATTTCGTAAATCTCATTCAGATTCTATCCGACGCGTTTGGCTCTGAATATCGCGACCGGGCAAAATAAGCCATTGGCACGTGACATCGAGAAGGAAGGCTACATTGTCGTCGAAACGAATTATCGGGTTTACGCGTACAGCAACTCGAATCTCCAGGTAGCTCTGCTCGGACTGTTTTGCGAGATGCTGTACCGATTTCCGAATTTGGTCGTTTCTATACTGACGAGAGACTCGGTGAGGCAAGCACTGAGAAGCGGCATAACGGCGGCACAAATAATCGGGTAAGTCCATGTGACAAGAAACTTTTATCGTTGAAAAATTCAAAAAACCGAATGACGATATTTGCGGTTTTGGATTCGATGTTTATGTAATATATGTTCGAACAAGATATCGGAGGCTAGCGGGCACGATTGGTGTGCAGCCGCAGCGATTTTCCAGTTCAAGCAGCGTTGCCCTCGGCCAATACTTTGACGGATTACCGCTTACTAGCGCATGTGCGCTCACTAATGATTGAGAGGCAGTTTTGCCGCGTTTTTTTTTTTTTTAATTTTAACGCAACGGAAAACTCTGTGAAACATAGCCACCTGTGTTGATACAGGTTTTGCACGGTTCCCCATCTGCTGTCGTGCAAATGCAGCAAGTCCATTAGGAAACTAATGGACTCGCTGCATTTGGAGCATATGGCTAAGACGCGGAGGGGCGGTCTTGGAGGTACTGGCAAAAGTGTACTAACAAATGCGGGGTAAAGGTGGAAAAAAAAGCGCAACGGCATATGAAAAACGTTAGAAATAGAATACAAGAAGAGTTGAGAAACCTTCACAACTTGATTAAGGGGCCAGTCAACTGTGGAGCCACGAAAAAAAGGCTATTTTCGCGATTTTTTTTTGACGATTTTATAAAAGATATGAATATAAAAGTTGTTGGACTTGATAAATAGTCTTGAAATACATTAAAAAAAAAAATTTAATACATTTTTATTCATTTTTAAGTACAAAAACTATAGTTTAACGTAACGCCTGAAAAATAGGTGGGCTAGGTAGCTCCATCACAACTCGGCAACGGCTTGTCTGAAACAAAAAAATCAAAGTCCATTAGATTCAGTATGACACCAGCTACAAAATGACCCTCGGATATAAAGTTTTGCCAAAAAATAAAAAAATGGCAGATGAAAAACGAAAAAAGTAAAAAAAACGCGGTTTTTTCGCAGTTTTTCGCAACAAAAAAAGAGTAAAAATCAACATTTTTAAACCATCGAGGGTCATCTTGTTGCGAATCGTGTTTACAATATGTGGTTCAAATTTCAAGAGAATCGGTTTATTAGTTTTAGAGATACGATGGAGCTAGATTTTGAAAACGTTGTTTCGAGAAACAACGCGTTTGAATTTTATACTATGAAAAACTCTTACCTAAACTCAATCGGCAATATTGACACAATATTTCTGAATGTATGTACTTTCGAAAACCGTAAAAAAAAAAATCGATTTTTTTGAAACTTTCAAAGTGGACTGGCCCCTTAATCGTTTTGAAATTTTGCCGATTTAAGTGAAATACGATTCCACAAATACTATTACAATTTCAAGGCTTTTCCACTTCAAAGTTTGACCAGAATCTCCTCAACTGTGAAATTGTACCTTAAAAAATCCAACTATTTTGTCATAGTGCACCGCAAAAAAAAAAAAAGAAAAAAAAAAGTACAGAAGGATTCAATCACGCTTTGCTTACGTCAAATATTTGAAAGAATATAAACGCCGCGCAATCATAATAAAAGGAACGGGTAATAATGTTTAATATAGAAATTTCGGAAAGTAATATTCGTTTATTTTATTAACTGTATTGTCAAAATTCGCATTCGTACAAACGTAGTAAATTCATTTATAATTTTGGAATGCGCATATACGTCACAAGAATTGCGGCAACAATGGCGGTGTAATATTTTCGAAAACTTGATCGAACGAGCAGTGTAAAATAAATTATCGTCAAACAAAATCACGAGGCTCGTTGGAAAGAACAGTGTAGTTTATCGTAGAATATAACTCTACGATCGGAACGTGAAAAATGATCGTCGAAGTTTAAAAAATTGCCGATTCCCCAAATGCTTTATGTTTATACAAGCATACCTTGCATCTCCGAGGAATCCGTTTTCTTTTTATTCTCAATAAAGCAGGCAGTGTCGAAAATATTACAAACGCTTGAGCGAGAGCAAATTGGAAAGAAACATATATATTTTTTTTTTCCGCCTGATCTAACAAGTATTTTAAACAAAATTAAGCTGCTACTCCTCCACCGCCGTGTATTTACTTTTGTACGAACGTTCTTTGTTTTCTTCTTGTATCATGAATAGTTATCTGAATCAGCATGCGCACGGTCAAATGATTGAGGCGGGCCCACCGACTCTACCACCGACCATAGTCGACCAGATCAAGTTGTGGGAGAACGAGCGAAATCGTTTGACCTTCAGCGAGGGTGTCCTCTACAGTGGCTTCAATTCCCAGGCGGATTTCGAAGTGTTGCGCAATCATGCGCTCACCACTGGCGTATTGATATTGCAGAACGATCGGTAAGAACTCGTCATTCTTTTTTTTTTTTTTTTCACCAATACAATCGCTTGTCGCTTTGGGAAGAAAAATAGTTGTTTTTCTCGCTCTCTCTCTCTCTCTCTCTCTCTCTTTCTCTCTCTCTCTCTTTGCAGAAAACGAACGATGGTCGTAACGAAAGCGGGCCACGACGACGTGAAAAAGTTTTACAAACGTTACTCGAGAGGTTCGATTTAATCAGCATTGGACCCCGTCAACATTGTACATAAACGAGCTCTAGTTTTTGCAAGTTTTCTCAGATCCCGTAGGTTTGCCATAGTTTCTGTCCTCCTCCGCCCCTCCCCCTTCCCTTTTTTACAAGCGAGGCCCGGACGTGTCCAAAAGATCGAATAAATATATTACCAAGCGTTTATACCAATGTTTTATCTACAAATTCTCTTCTCTGTCTCCCCCTTTTCCCCCCTCGCTCCTTCGTCTCGGCCAGTCGCGCTCGTGTACAAGAGAAACAAACGCAACTACAGATTTTCGGTCGTCTCGTAAAGACAATTGTAATCACCCTCGTGTCAGCGTTGCGGCGCTGCTTTGGGTTTTGGCATCTTGGACAACAGACTTTGTATCTCCTTCTTCTCGTCGTACGTCTTCCAAAGCTCGTACAAATTAATGATGTAACGCGCTATCTCTTGTATTTTTTCCATGTCGGCGTTAAGCTCGGCGAACCACGATTTCAGATCTTTTTGCAATATCACACATGCTATTTGCAAACATCCTGCAAAACGAAATGTAAAGGGTTCAAGATTCACGAAGAATTCGAGGAAAATGTCATTGCTTTTGTTTTGCTTTCTTTTTGCGTTCTTTGCTCACCTATGGCTATTTGATAGGGAGGATAGAGAAGACAAACGTCGGTTCTGAGGCTATCGTTGATTATTCTCCAGGCCAAGGTGAGAAGCTGATCGTCCGGACCGACGTCTTGTATGAGCATCAAAAGTGGACGGTAAGGCTGATACACTATGAGGCAACAGTCCAAGTGCTCGAGCAGATAAAATTCACACTCCAGTATGTGATTCGTTCGATACGGAAATTCTTGGGAATAAGCGTAGTTGAACTTATTTTTTACTGTAAATTAAAAATTTATCGTGTGAACGGAAAGCAAGTGTTGCGTAGAAACCTCGGCATTCTTACGAACGAGCAATAGTTGGGTATTTTTTATCTTTCTTTTATTCAAAACAGAACTCCCAGCGTTCCTATGAAACAGAGTGAATAATGTTTTCAAGTGTCGGAAAAAGATTTTAGCAGGTGTTGCTTTTGGAAAAAACTCATTGAGGTATTTCGACCGGATGCATTTTTACGAACTAACATTCTACTAACGAACAAAATGATTAGCCTTCAATTAGTCTCACACGATTAACGTTCGTGATTTTCACACACACACGCACACATGGAACATCACTTGAGGGGCCAGTCCACTTTGAAAATGACAAAAAAATCGATTTTTTTTTACTGTTTTCGAAAGTACATTCAGAAATATTGTGTCAAAATTTTATGAAAATCCGAGCTCTCTAAGTATTTTTTTTTTTACCTGAACGTCAGGACCTCATTTCGTCTGCCTGAGCTAAGGCACTTCAGCAACATTACAAACATCCTCCTGCTCTTTCTGAGGAAGTACAGGAAGTTTTTAAAACCTATTTTACGAGGATCTCATCAAAACAGAACTGCTCGAAAGGTGTTTAGGTGGCCGTACGCAAAACAATAATGAAAGTTTTAACAACTGCGTATGGAATATGGCACCTAAACACATGTTCAACGGCAAAAAAAAATCGTAGACATTGCCCGCATAGTTTCCGCGTGTGTCTTTAATGAAGGATTTCGTCCGGTGCTTAAAATAATGGAAATAATGGGCGTCAAACTCGGCCCGAATCGCCATCGGATTCGCCGACAATCGCGATGACGAGCGTGTTCGCTCTGCAAACCGCCGCACAGTTCTGAGTGCTCAAAAGAGACCAGAACCAAACGAAAGCAAGCAAGACTCGAAGAAATCGACGATGACGAGCAATCAGAAGGAATTTTGTACGGTGCAGGAATTGCCGATTGAGTTTAGGTAAGAGTTTTTCATAGTATGAACTTCAAACGCGTTTTTCTCGAAACGTTTTCAAAATCTAGCTCCGTCGTATCTCTAAAACTAATAAACCGATTCTCTTGAAATTTGAACCACACATTGTAAACACGATTCGCAACAAGATGACCCTCGATGGTTTAAAAATTTTGATTTTTACTCTTTTTTTTGCGAAAAACTGCGAAAAAAACGCGTTTTTTTTACTTTTTTCGTTTTTCATCTGCCATTTTTTTATTTTTTGATAAAACTTTATTTCCCGAGGGTCATTTTGTAGCTGGTGTCATACTGAATCTAATGGACTTTGATTTTTTTGTTTCAGACAAGCCGTTGCCGAGTTGTGATGGAGCTACCTAGCCCACCTATTTTTCAGGCGTTACGTTAAACGTTTTTGTACTTAAAAATGAATTAAACATTTTTTAAAAATGTATTTCAAGACTTTATCAAGCCCAACAACTTTTATATTCATATCTTTGATAAAATCCGCAAAAAAAAAATCGCGAAACTAGCCTTTTTTTCGTGGCTCCAAAGTGGACTGGCCCCTTAACAATCCAAAAGCTGGGAAAAGATGGTTTTGTTGTATAAACAATCGTGTGCACCGCCGAGGCTGGGACTTTGCCTCCGTTGGGATACGCAATGTACTATTGTTACCTATCGACTCTCAATTTCTGCGACCGTAAACTGAAACCAACTGATATTTGTCAAAATTTTGCATACTAAAGCCAACTCGTACTTATCGAAGTTTCGCTCCTTTACCCGAGTCGAAAAATAAAAGTCTTATTTTCCGGCGTGTTTTCGGTCCAGACCGAATTCACGTCGAAAACCGGCCGGAATAGCGAACCATTCCGGCCAGGCTTTGCAGGCCGAAAACACGCCTGAACTCTGGATTTCGGTTTCTCCGTCAGCTTGCTTTCTCGGGCCAAAAACACGCAGAAATCTGGAATTTCGGTCTCCCCATCGAGTATCAATATTTGGTAATATAATGAGTGATAATTAGTGCAATTCGATCTTGCTTCCTCTTAAATCTCTACGATAGCAAAAATCCTTTTTACCGTGTTTTTTTTATTCAAAATAATGAATTTATACAGAGCCTTGAGTAAATTAGTTGGGAGTTAAAGTGATGTAAAATTAGGAGTTGAAGCGATGTAAAATTTCAGCTTTGATTAGCTGAATTCTGCCAATTGTTGAACTGTTCTTGTGAGTTCGATTGATAATGAGGAGCCTGTAACCTGCGACGTCAATCGGTAGACCGAAAAAATGAGTATCGGCACATTTTCGGCCTGAGCAGAACGCCGACTGATGTAAGCTGAAATCCCAAGTTTCGGCGTACTTTCAGCCTGCAACCCGTTAGGCCGATCAACACGCCGGGAACTAAGTTCCGGCGTTTTTTTTTTCCGGCGCATTTTCGGTACGTTCCGGTTAATAAGTCGCCTGAATTATTACGGTTTTAAAAGATTCGCCGTTTTTTCGGTCTAAGTCACCAACCGTAGGCCAACTTTTACAATTTCGGCCGAATCGAATGAAGTTTTCGGCCTTAGTTTTCGACTCGGGTACTCACGCGCGAATAAAAATTAAAACCAAACATTTCCGCGCGCAGGTAAGAAGTCTCAATTGAAAGGGGAGACCGATCCCTTGAACTTGTAATTCGTGCGACGGTATACTAAAGCCCCAAACCCAATTGTAAAGCGTAGAAAAACCTGAAAAGCAAAATTTTCCTTCAAGGCTCACAAGAGAACTCACCTACGGTTTGGCAAGTGCTAATCAGTCTTGTATTGGATATTACGCCGAATTCTTCTACCTTAGAAGCTAAGAAAACTGACGTCGGCGCCAGTAACAAAGGATCGATGCATTTCAGACTATTGCGAGCGTAAAATCGCTTGAAGTACACGGTGGCGGTGGCGATCACTTGCTGTCTCAGTTTCAACTGTTCGCCCAATACTTGTATAACTGAAAAAAAGGAAACGAAACATTCGCCGCACCGGTTCGCGGTGAGAGAAGTTGGGTGCGCGGAATGGTGAAAAAAATAATACGGCGGAACTAACGGTGTGAGAAAAAGATGAATAGCTTCTGATACTCTTCTTCCGTCAGTATAGAGAGGTCGTGCTGTCTCTCTCTCACCAAGTCCTGCTTGTCCAGTAGCCACTGTTGACTTTGCGAAAAAAAAAAAGAAAATTCAATCGTCACACGTTTTGTTTTGTTATTTTTTTTTTTTTTTCCATTTTCATACTCACTGGTGCGAACTTTGCCAAAAATTGCCGGCCATTGCTTATCGATGATGCACAACGAGATGCACGAAAAGGCCGCGAGGTTAACGCTCGATGGAACTTTTATATTTATCATTTAATATTTATCCGTGACAACTCGGGGAACTCAGTCGCGACATGATCGCGTCTGAGTTCGAATGCGAATAGAAAATTTGTACCAATTGAATGTGAATTGATGAAATAAAATGTGAAAAGATACGTGGAAATTGTCAAGAAAAATACGATTTGAACTAGAACTTTCGAATGTATGTTGATTGCTCCCCTAACTGCCAAAGCGGCGGTAATTATTTGAGGTTAGGTGGAAGAATGATCAGGTTACTTTACGAATACTTTCTGTGGTGTAGTCATTTTTTCACTGCGGTCACATTGGGAAATTTTGTCAAATCCAGGGGACTGGCACAGATTGATCCTATGCAAAATGACCGCTTTTTTTTAATGTCGTACTCTGCCACTTGCAGCGCTAGTTGTACCCTTACAAAGTTGACGCGTGCGCAAGAGCTACGTACACACGCCCACGTATAAATATAAATACACACCATTTATTGTGCTACCATTATTGTTTTATTAATTCATCTATTATTCATTAATTGTCGATTGAAAAGAAGAAAGGGAGCCTCTTATTGGCTGTTGCTAGGCAACGACAACGAAAACGGGTCGTTACAGAATTTCAGAAACTCGGTACTGCTACAGAGTCGTTGAGGATACAATTTTCACCGTTTTTCATTAGTAAATATGCAATAAAATATTTATCACAAATTTTTGGCACTTTGGGATCGACAATACGAATCAAGGAGGTTAGAGTAGAAGGAGTCCGATCTGTGCATTTCAAAGTGGCTACAAAAACAAGCACAAACAGGGATGGCGCCACTATCTCTAAGACCTCGAAAAGTAAGCAGAGCTTCAGCCTCACAGACAGCTTCTTCTCATAATTCATTTGTTCCGTCTCTGTCACACGCAGCTCACTTCTCGAGGTCGTATCGATATTGGCGCCATTCCTGTTTGTGCATGTTTTTGTAGCCACTTTTTTCAAGTCTCTCCATAAGAGTTCGGACTCCTTCTACTCTAACCTCCTTGATACGAATATTCAACATAAGTTAACGTAAAACAGAACACCCGTGGGGTGACATATTTATGTAAAAGCGTGTGCAAGACCGTGGTCGTTATGTGTGCCGTGCGACTCTCGCGTCTGCGCAATAAGAATATTGTAAGTCAACTACTAGCGCCACGGGGAGAGGTAGAACTAAAAAAAAAAGCGGTTAGAAAGCGTAGATTTTTTTTTTTTACTAAAGATAGTAGATGCCAACTTTTTGAATTACACGCGATCAGCGGAACGAAATACAATGAATACAGTTAACACGTAATTACGGAATTTTAACCAATGCCTAGAGACAACGCGCGAAACAATAACGTACTCATTGGCCTGTTATCACAAATGAAAAGGTATAAAGCGCAAGTGTGATATTTTTGCAAACGCATTTATTTATGAATAAAAAATGAATAAAAAATGAATAAAAAATAAATAAAAAATAAATACAAAATAAATACAAAATAATACTCAATACTCAGCCAGCGACGGTCGCCGCGCGACTGGCTAACGGCTGACGCGCGCGAGCGACAAATCCGTCGCGCATGCGTCCGTACTGCCGCTGCATCGCCGCACGAGCGCGACGTGTATTGTAGAACGGGCTTTATACAGTCGGCGGGGATCGGAGCCGTCCTGTAGCTGTGAGTCGCACCTCGGTCGCGAGATTGTGTGATCGTGTTCGCGTTTAACAAGATGGTTGACGCGCATCGATTCGACACGATGTAAGTCCGTTTTGAACGAAACGAAGAAAAAAAAAAAAAAGAAAAAGAAAAGAAACACGCGAACACGATGCAAGCCCAAACGCGTAGGGTAAGAGTGACAATGCGACTGTATCTTTAAAAAAATAAAAAAAAATCGCGAGTGCAACGAATTGACGCGAGTTTCCGTCACCCAGAGTACATCGGGGGGGGGGGGGGGTACGTACTACGGTGAGAGAACGTTAAAAAAAAATCCGCTAGAGGGTACCGCAATGAAACAATAAGAGAAAAAGAAGAAAAAAAAAACGATGCCCAGAGAACAATACTGTCATCGCGGTTTTGCCCTGGCAACAAGTGTCGTTTTTTCGACGTGAAAAAAAAAAAAAAAAAAAAAAACACGCGAAACGATCGGTCGAGATTGACTCGGTTGGTGTTGTTAAAGCGTCTCGTTTCGTATAATGACGTATCGTATCTACGAAATCTCAATAATTCTCACGAATTCGCGCAAACTTCCGAAAATGAAATAACGTACACTCGTTACCATTTGTACGATATACGTGTGACCCGTTAGCTTTTACCGGACTTTCGTTGCGCGCCAAGGTATACACGTTGCATATAAAACATACACATATACGCGTTCAAAAAATTCACACGCGTATGCATTATCCATATACATAAAGTATGCATGCGTTGAACGCGAGCTTGCTAATTCGTTTGTCTCTCGATACGCTTTCGTAACGAGAAATTTCTCTCTCTCTCTCTCTCTCTCTCTCTCTCTCTCTCTCTCTCTCTCTCTCTCTCTCTCTCTCTCTCTCTCTCTCTCTCTCTCTCTCTCTCTCTCTCTCTCTCTCTCTCTCTCTCTCCCTCTCCCTCTCCCTCTCCCTCTCCCTCTCTCCCTCTCTCCCCCCCCCCCTCTCTCCCGCGCGCGACTTGTACCCACCTGTTTATTGTTTTCGTGTCTTTAAATCGCGTCGTTTTTTACTTTTTTTTCTTCTTCTATTCGTTTCACGAAATAAAGAATTGCTGCTCAGTGCGGACGTGGGATAGTCGTTGAATAGACACTTTATAAAATCCGGTCAAGTCATGGATAAACGACAGGAAGGACTCGCTCCGTTCTCATCTGGTGAGTGTTGTGTTTCCTGTGTATTTTGTATTTCTCTCTACCAATAACAATATACGAACGTCTCAATTTTTGTCCCGTTCTCGAATTGATTTGCACGTAAGTGAAGCTTCCCGTGGACTCCGGAAATGCCAAATTCTCGAATTTTTCAACTCAATCTCACGTTGCGCAAACAATCGAATCTCATTTGTATTCGATAATGAAAGTTTGTTTTTATTTTTTCTTTCTTTTTTCATTATCAATCGTGTACAGACGGGACTCGTTGACGTTTAATCGTGAATTCGTTATAAATTCCGCGATATGCATGGACTTTCTGAGAAGAACGCTGCGAATAGGACGACCGGAAACGGGCTTTTTGGGCGGTGAATAAGCGGCCGTGGGGCGGGGGGTCAGGAGCGGATATGTCGCATAGTAAATGCGACCTCTGTTAATATATTTAAATGCAAAAGCAATACGAGCTCGCTGTTATTGAAGAATAAAGTTTTCGAAAAAAGTATATAGACGCGTGCGCGGAAAGAATTATCGGACTGCCGTGTGAATTGAAAATACAATTAACCCCTTCGTTGGCAGAGAGAATTCGACAAAAAGTGCTGAAAATGGCAGGAAAATTTTGTTTATCCTGAAAACTTGTACTCCGGGGTTTTTGAGAGCGCTGATTACGAATCTGAACTCAAAATCACCATGAAAAATTCCTTCGTTCTGAGTTCAGCATTACACTCAGCGTCCCCGAAAACACCCGAGTACCAAGATTGATCCAAATCGAGTTGTTTTTTGCACTTTCGTCCGCCATATTAGATCCGCCATTAAAAATTTCTCGAATTTTGTGTTCAGATTCGTAACAAGCAACCTCGAAGATCCCAGAGTACCAATTTTGATCTAAATCGAGTAAAATTTTCAATTTTGGTCCGCCATTCTAGCGCCGCCATTTTGAATTTTCAAATTTAAACTTCAGATTCGTAATGAGCGACCTCAAAAATCCCGGAGTACTAATTTTCATCTAAATCGAGTAAAGTTTTTGATTTTTGTCCGTCATATTGGCGCCGCCATTTTGAATTTTCAAATTTAAACTTCAGATTCGTAATGAGCGACCTCAAAAATCCCGGAGTACTAATTTTCATCTAAATCGAGTAAAGTTTTTGATTTTTGTCCGTCATATTGGCGCCGCCATTTTGAATTTTCAAATTTTGACTTCAAATTCGGATTCCAGCGAGCCCAAAATCCTCCGAGCGAGGCTCCGATTTCAAATCAGAGCAAGTTAAATAGGGAAATAAAGGTTGACACGCACTATTGCGTCAATGCCATACAGGGCACGGAATTATTTGACGCGCTATTGCGTCAATGCCAACGAAGGGGTTAATGCCTAAAAAATAGAATAAGAAGATTAATAAGAACATTTGATTATTTTTATTTCATATTGTTAATACGGACACGTGTATGTCCATCTTTTCAGACCAGTCTGGAAATATCGACATTTCACGAGTTAAAAAAAAAAAATGATTACAAAGGATATATGTATACTTAATAAGTCTGATTGTTACCAAATATAATAAAGCAATTACAATGATGTTATTATTCTTGTTTTCTTAAAATATTTTTCCTTCCAGAATGATTCGCATCTCTCAGGGGAAAAAAAAATGGCAATATTTCTCTTCGAGAATTTTCAACAATTAGGATTTTGGTGGTCGCGGAAAGATAATGAAAAAAATTTACGTTTGCGCCGAGGATAAATAATTCGATGATAATACAATCTGAAATCATGAAAATTTCTATCATATCTTTCTTTCTTCATTGATTTTGTCATTCAGCGAAAAATAAATCAGGGATTTGCAGGAAAATTGTTCCGAAATAATTATAACGATATCTTTTTCTAATAATAATTCTATGCTGCCTCATATTTTTTACGCTTTTAGATGCACTGGTAAAAAAAATTTGATGTATCAATGAAGGATTCGCGTTTGTAAAAAAAAATTGTTACATCAGACGAACGACGCAAAGTGCACACTTTGAACACGCCGACTCGTTTCTTCAATAGATTTTACCTCAGAATATGAGCCTCGCACAGTTTCCAAGAGCGTTTATATCCTGAACACAAACATTTCAAGGCAAATTCGTAATTCAATGGAGTCGCGATAAGTGCATCAATTTGTGACCTAAAATCAATGATAGCCCGTGCTCTCGCTCTTCTGCCAATAGAGCCCAAATCGTTGGTTGGGTCACGATCCTTGTCGATTACAAACTGTTTTTTGTGTACTTTTTTTGGCACTGATTTTAAGGTTTTTCATGAACCTGAATATTTAACAATTAATTGATTTTCGTGCACAAACCTTCTTGTTAGCAAAAAAAAAAAGTAATGATTTTTTTGTACGCTTTAGTATAGACGTACAGAAGAACGTCCGCGAAAATTCCGCATGCTTCGTCGGCTAAATACATTAGTAATTAAATGAATTTTCCATCGACCAACACCAATGAACGGGAAGCTTAGCAAATGCACATGAAAGCATAACTTTTCAGGGTCAAATACATTGCCGGGTTCATTCTGGAAGGAGGTGGGTGTCCGAAATTCGATCGATCAATATTTAGAAAGACCGAAATTTCGAATTCATTCATTACGAACGTTCCAATATAGACAGATCAATCTTATGCTAGTCTGTAAAATAGTTAAGGCCGTCTTCTAGTCTAGAATTTTGAAAAAATGGATTTTTTTTTGCATATTTTCAATGTTTAGTATTTCAAGAATATACCCTCCAAAGGAAATTTGGAAATTCCAAATATTAACGGAGTTACAGCTGTAATTGGTGAGGTGGAAACTTAACCGGCGCTGCCGGACCGAATCGAACAATAGACGGTTCCGTTTGCTCGACTACGTGAGGCCCAAAAGACATCAAAAGACTTCGATTTTCAAGAAGAAGGAGTATTTTATGGACCAGGAATCGCCGATTAACGAAATGTAAGTATATGTACCATTATATATGACTTAGACTGCCTGAAACTGTAATCGAATCTTTAAACGCGGTTTTCTCGAAACTACTTTTTTCGAGACGGTTGACATGATATCTCAAGTTGCAATGAACCGATTTACTTGAAATTTTTTGTGGACCTTCTCTATACACCACTCTATCGCCCCTACCAGATTTATCGCGAAATTTTGTTACTAATTATTTTAAAAAAATCAACAATCGTGAAAAAAAAAACGGCAAAAATGATCTTTTTTTTTTAAACTGCCGCCATTTTGCGATTTTTTTTTTGCCTGAGGTAGGGGCTATAATGACATCCTTACTAATTAAGAATCTGTTTTTTTTTTTCAGATGACCCGGAGGGATGGAATCATATCAACCAGGAGAGGCCGTTTTTTTTTCCACCCCCACTTGACCAGCCTGCATTTACCAGAATTATGGATTTTTTTTCGCCAATTTTTTTATACAATGTCAAAGGATGAATAAATATGTGGTAAAAAGATAGATACGGAAATATTTTTGTTTTTTTTTCAATCGCATGTTGAAAAATCCCTAAATTTTGGCCCTCTAGACTAGAAGACGGCCTTATGATCGAGTAATACGTTACTTGCGCTTCAGAGCGAAGCTAACAGATGGCGCTGGGCGTTAGTCGGGTAAGGCAGTCATCTCATGTTCGCTGTTTAGGTATTCGCTATTTTGGGCCATCGATCATTTGCGTATCTAAGATGTACACATTCGAAGTTTGTATTCTCGATATATGGCTTTTTGCTATAGATGTTATTACCAATATTGGATACTCACTTTTTTCTATTTTGGATATATATATATATATATATATATATATATATATATATATATATATATATACATTGTAGATTCTTCGAATCTGTATTTGTACGACTTAAACTGCATTCTATCCGCATACATGTTCTCGAATAAATAATCCTTTGGTGTAATAGTTACTTGATTTCGTCGTCGGTTGAAGGATAAAATTTCGAATAATTTAACCTTCGTTATTTGGAGTTTATAAGTCTGTCATTTCGTAATCTTTGTCGTTCTATATTTGGCCATTCGAAGTTTTGACCCCGATACCTGGAAAGTTGATTAAAAGTCATCGGAGTTTAAGTCATTGCTTTAATTCCTCGGTTATATCTACTCATCGAAGTTTTGGTCACGCGAATGTTTCTAGACTCCTCGAAGTGGCAAGTTCATATCCCCTTTCATGGCTCTAGGCCTAATGGAACATTGGCTCTTCCCCGCATTTTTTTTTTTTTAAATTCAGTAAGAACGAATGACAATAAACGTGCCATGATCGCGATAACGCGAACAGAGGAGAGCGGTAATAACGAGGGTGGTATTGTTGACCTGGTTTCTATCGAATATGCATTTCTGATGATGCCAGGAACACTGATACACGAAAACCTTAGATGTTACATATGTCCGTGTGTATGTGCGCACTTGGGATACGCTCGCTACAAAATGGCACAGCTGTTTAATACTTCTGCAGACAGGTGTTTATACGTATATGTCGATGATCATAGCCATTTAACATTGGCTCGTGTATCGACGGTCGTAAATAGAGACAGAGAGGTAGAGAGAGAGGGGGAGAGAGAGAGGGGGGGGGGGGGGAGCGATAAAGAGAGAATCGGAGTATACTCCCGTCTGGTGTGAAGTATCGGTTATTTCGCCTATCGCGATACTCGTATTCACCCCTATAAACGCACAGCGTGCATTTCGCCAAGTTCGTTATACCCCGGCATTGTCCACGTTCCGAGCTTGAAAAGCCATCCATATTTAGCCTCGTCCTCCCATCTATCAATGAGCAACGTTAAATGTACTTTCTACTCGTGTTTTTCACAATAATGCTGAAATTTGCATCGTTGGAACTCAACGAAAATTCATTTTCATCGCCAAAATATTTTCGTCGGTGAATTTGGAATAAAATAATCGCTGCAACGTTTTTTTTTTTTCAGCATCCTTGTTAAAAATCCACAATACAAATTGGCTAGAAAACATATTTTCGTTAATAATGAAAATAAAGAAACGAAGAAAAAAAAAAGAATCTTTGCGTTCCAACGATGCAAATTTTAACACCATTTTTTTTACTCTCGCATTGAGAGTAAGATTCACTATTATGACGAAAGTTTCATTAACATTTTGGCATAATTGCCGACTAATTTCATTAAGGGGGGAAATCACAGTAAAATTTCCAATTTTTCGAAAAAAAAAATTTTCGCTTAAAAGGTGCTTTAGGGTCTTAAAAATAATATACCAAATGATGGAATACGGCAAAAGTGTCCGAGTGCCCAAATTTTTCATTCTGCGGTAACGCCTCTCAGGTATGCTCCGAGCGCCTTTAAACTTTAAACGCGTTTTTCTCGAAACCACTTTTTTTGAGCTCGCCGAAGACCTAACTCGAGCAAATCTTTACCGATCAACTTGAAATTTTGACAGTAGCTTCGAAATATCTTTCTCCACGGAGCTACGTAGAATTTTTATTTTATATGGCTTAGTTTTTTTTTCATCGACGATTTTATGGCGTTTTTTTGTTGTTAAAAATTTAACTTTATTTTCAAACATGCACCATTTTGTGAAAAATCAATATATCGAAAAAATCCTACGTAGCTCGCTAGCTGTTGTTATATGAAAACTAAAAAAATTTGGTTTTTTCTTCCAGGTCAAAAATTAAGGAGTCTACGTCTTCGGCCATTGACACGCTTTCAAAAATAGGCGCCTTGGGGCATATGCTGCGCAGCCGCCATTTTTAAATATTTTTTATTGAAAAAATTACATTTTGTACTTTTTTAGTATTGCTATAAAACCTACTTTACAGATTTTCGATTGATACTTTTATTCAGCCAAAATTAATTCCCGAAAATATGCCTATTTTTTTGTGTGCTACTGTGATTTCCCCCCTTAATGGTAGTTCCAATTTGCTTTCTTATGCTCCGAAATGCTTTGTGGATCATTGGCATACACTTTTTATTAAAAAAAAAAAAAAAAAAAAAAAAAACCCCCAAAGAAAAAAGTCCGATGGCGTAAAATCGCACGATTTCGGTAAACATATGAATTTAACACGATTTTTTTCAGCTATGAAAACAAATAGATTTAACAAAAAGAGTTAAGCAACGAACGATTTTTTTCAGCTATGAAAGTAAATAGATTTAAAAAAACGAGTTAAGGAATTCTCGTTGCTTTTCAACGATGCAAAATCCAACACTATGTTTCTTCGTCAGACTCGTGATAAGCCGTTTATTCGACTTGACAGTATCAAAGGATAAGCGAATTAGAAAGGTCGGAAAGCAGTGTCGTTTTCAGGGTTCTTCTATTGCCCACGAGGAATCCTCACAATTTCGTCTGTCGTATCAGCTTTGTAACTCTTAAAGTTCGCGGGACGTAGATGCAATGTGTAACGATACAATTGTGTAAACATAACGCGGATAACTTCGAAAAAAAAAAAAAATGCGTTCCCCATGGAGTGGGCTATTGTTGAATAGAATATTCAACATTTCTACTGAAGGCTATTTTTTTTAACCCTTTGAAGCATAGTGACATACCGGTATGTCGCCTACTTCCACTCTGTTTTTCTTGAATAAAAAATTTTTTTAGCGCATAACGACGAATGTAAATGCATATTCAGGATGTTAGAAGATCAATTGTTACTACAATATCACTATTAAGGGCTTATGTTGCACTTAGTGGATGTTGATCATCACTACGGTACAAAAAAAAACACGTTTTTTTAAGACAATAAATGTAATTGTGCCTAATCTAGCGGGTAAACCATACGCAAAAAATGAATTCAGAGACTTTTTTTGGGTCGCTGATTACGAATTCGAGCTCAAAATCCAGAAATTCAAAATGGCGAATCCAATATGGCGGAGCAAAACCGAAGATTTTGCTGGAATTACTAAAACATCGGAGTTGCTCAATATGTTGATTCTGTTATACTGAATTTCTAATAGAATCACGCTTTTAGCATTGCCCGGAGCTAACGGCGAGGACGTAGCGAGTTTCTTTTTTAATTTTTAATTAGAACTTTTTAAATTTATATATTTTGACTGGTTTCAAAATTAGCGACTTCAATAACCCTAAAGCACCGAGTTTCCTCTCCATCAAGAGAATTTTATGTTTCAGTTCACCAGTTATTTTTAAATTATAAGCTCAGATTAGTGTCAGTGACCAAGCCAGATTTGTGTTTCATTATCCTAGATTGGCCATTTTTATTGTTCAATTTTCAACTGAGATTCGAATTCAACGACTCAAAAAACCCCTGCGTATGGAGTTTCATCTTCATCAAGCTACTTTGAGCATTTTGGTCCGTCATATTGGATCCGCCATCTTGAATTTCCAAATTTTGAGTGCAGATTTGTAATCAGCGACCCCGAAAACCCCCGAGTACCAACTTTTCTTTTCATCAAACAATTTTTGCATTTGTGTTCCGCCATATTGGATCCGCCAACTTGAATTTACAAATTTTGAGTGCAGATTTGTAATCAGCGACCCCGAAAACCCCCGAGTACAAAGTTTTGAGCTGATTGCACGTAAGGAAAAATGTATGCTTCAAAGGGTTAATGCCCCCCCCCCCCCCCCCCCCCTCCCAGTCACACACCACGAGCTTCCGAAGTCGCCAGAACGTTGAAGTTTGCATCGTTGCAATTGTCGATTTTGCCTTTCTTCATTTTTATGTCTATCTAAAGGTCTTTTTTTGTTGCAAATTGAGGTCACAAATCTCTAACGACAATACGTAAAAACGTTTGAGTGATTTTCACTCATAAAATTCATTATTTAACCGTCCGTACTATCGGACGAAGCAAAAAAAAAAATCGATTTTTTGAAAATTTTACACCGATGATTCCTTGATGTATAATCACCTAAATTTCCAATCAAACGTGCGGTGAAGTATGAATAGTCGGGATAGAATGAAAATTCTTTTTTTTTAATTCTTTCATTTATTTATTTTGTATTATTGTCCAAAGTAGTGTTTTTTTTTTGCAGAGTTTTTAGATCTTTGACAAGGGTTCGACGAGAAAAAATGTAGTCAATTGAGAAATAAAAAGTGATTGGAACCATGTAAACCCAGTTGTCGTTCCAGTTGAAGCCAATAACCAGATTCGCTAATTTTTTCGTGTTTTTTTTTCTTTCTTTTTCGACAGATGAATGTCCGAACAGCGGAGAGGACAGCGACGAGGACGTGATAACCGATTATCTGGGCTCCGGTCACACGGAGTGTCCTCACATGTCAATAATAAACGGCGAACTCACGAGCCTGAATCTTCACGGAAGCAAACAATCGTCCGTGAATTATACCAAAGACAACATCGACATCGCAATGTCGGAAGGAAGCGAAGAACATTTACGTCATCATCCGCCAATTTTAGGCACGAGCATACAGATTCAACCGAATCAGCATGTACCCATTATTAGTGTCACTCCCCATTCGCCGGGATTGGCCAAACATTATCCCGTTCTCGGTAAGCGTATGCACAAAAATAAAAAAAAACCAAGACTCATTCGATTGATCGCCGTTCTCGCATCGAGGGGCTCCGTTGGAAAAAAATGTCCTCGTTTCATTTTTATTCTTCAATTTTTTCTTAATACCCTTCATTTTCAATAATTCTTCAACAGAGGACAATCTGCAACAGCTGCACGAGATTCACAACAGTATTCAGCGTATGCGAGACGTGACACTGAGCACACTTGGATACGGCAATCGTGGAACGCACAATGAGAATTCACAGAGACTGAGCTCCTCGTGCCCGTCTTTGTGTCCGCTCGGTATGACCGACGGGACTGGAAGATCGGGTGATCGAGGTGCCGGTTCCGATCCCGATCTCGCAAATTGCTCGACCAATAGCTCACCGACGCATTTTCCTACTGTCGCCGCTCATCAATTGCCACAAATAGTTTTGGGCGTCGATCGACGACGCAGTTGGACCGATCTCGAGGATTCTCGGCACAATCGTCATCGTTGCTCCGTCGGTAATCACCTACAGGCACAAAATATGGTACGACACTACTTTAAGGTAGTTCGGTCGAATTGAGATTCACGCTTAAGGGCGGGGTAAAGTTAATTCGGCGAAAAAAAGGCATGTTTTTAAGATTTTTTTTTTTTTGGCGTAACGGATAGTGTTCGTTTATTGAAAAATTTACATATAATAAAGTAACATTTGAACAACATTCTCCTAAATTTGCATTGCAAAATATTCAAAATTGAGCGAGTGAAAATTAAACCCCGAAGGCGCCTCGAAAAAAAAGTTGGTTTGCGGTGTGCACCATAACTCGCAACAGAATCATCTGAAACAAAAAAATCAAAATGCATTTGTTAAAGGAGATGTTTCTCGAGGTAATGACGGGAGGATTTTTTTTTTTTTTTCGATTTTTCGATTTTTCGTAGCACTTGGGAGCCAAAAACCCGATTTTCGCTAAAAAAAAATCGGCTAGTTTGTTGTTGAAAAATTAGTAATTATTAAAAAAAAAACAAAAAAGCTCTCGACAATACCTGGTGAATTATGTGAAGAAGTACTGTGCAAAATTTCAAAGCGATTGGTCCAGTAGATTTTGAGTTATCGTGCACACGGACTTCAAATATGACAAGTCTCAGAAAAACGGTTTGAAAAACGCAGAAGAGTTTGGTCGCTTAGCGCTCATTGCACATAAGTTTGAGAACACTTCTCGATTGCATAAAAATCTGAGAAAATTCATGCATATTAAAGGTACTCAAAAGATTAATTTTGCATAATAATAATTCCAAAATGTTATTAACAAAATGATGAAAAAAAAAAATTAGTCAACAAATTTCCCCGCAACCCAATTTTTTTTTCGTGATTCGTTCATTTTTCTGAATACGTATGAATTTTTTCAAATTTTTCAATTATCTTTGAATTTTTAGAAATTCAAAATGAAACTCGATAATTTTCTTATACTCACTCAAAGTCGTCGATGCCAGGTCCGTAGAGCAAAAGGCTTCCATCAAGATGATCGAGAGCATCTTTTTGCGTTTGTCTACGCAAAACTCTTTCTTCTTTACTGTCGTGCGCCGCCCAGGTATAAAACCCGGCATGGAGCAATAGACGCTCAAATACTCATAACTTCGTCAATTTTACTCCGATCGACTTGAAATTTTGACACAATATTCTTGAGATATTATGCATTCATTTAAAAAATTAAAAAAAAAATTAAAAAAAAACAATTTAAATACTTTACCCCGCCCTTAAGACCCTGTTTTTTTTTTAATTTAATCGAAAGAGTTGACCTTGCTCTACGTGTCTGCAAAATTTTAAGTTAATTTACCATGTAGTTTGGGTGTAATTAATAAATAACTTTACATTGCTCTTATAGGGCACAAGGCTCAGATGACACGCCAACTATCGAAATTTCAATATACACGAAAAATTAATCGTTTGAGGGCCAAAAAAAAAAAACTTACCACTATAATGGTTGATATCTATAAAAGATATTTACCAACGATTTTAGTCGATTTACCACAGGGTTTTTTGTTATTTCAATAATTAATGCGAGTCCGCGGCCTCTGTCCTTGTCATACACCGGACCTCTCTCGCTAGCAGAAGTTACTAGGGAAAAAAAAAAAAAACATGGCGGCGCAGTCGCGCGCGCTTTATTTGAATTTGGTCGAGTGTAACATTTCACGTAAGCAGAGAATATTTCATGAATATTGTCTAACACAAGCAAATGTAAAGCAAGTATGAAGTAAACAAGGAACAATTGGTTCATATATAAATATATGTAACATATAAAATATATTATATACATGTAATATATGTACAACAACATTCAAATGGAAGCAGAGTTTTATTTTTTTTCTGTAGCGGGAACATTCCAACCGTCTCAAGAGTCTTGATAGGACATAAATCTTGTAAAATACTTAGATACATACTTAGATAAAAACTCTTAGGCTTTATGACACAAATATACAAATATTTGTATGTGGATCAATCGACATTTAACTTTAACAATTTAAGGCAGTAGTCTGCTTTAGGAGCCGAAAAAAAAGCGTTTTTTCAACAATTTTTTTGAAAGGGAAGGAAATGATTGCGGTAAACGAAATTTTGAGACGATAGTATATTATATTCAAGCTTTAAAAAACAATTTTTATTATTACAAATTATTGAAATTTGCCAAAGTTGTAACGATTTTTCTGGGGCGCCTGGAGTGTGCACTCGTAAATCGGTGCCGGTGATGGAGGTCGTGCGATGCATCTGAAACAGTGGAACCAAATTTTTTTTTAGTTTTTATAAGTTCCTTTTCTATATGAACTAAAAAAATACCGAAGAAATGACGAAATTCCAAATTTTTTCGAAGTTTGAAAAAAAAATTCACTTTTTTGAAAAAAAAAATTCACTTTAAGTTGCAAAACAAGTAATTTAAATAGTACTTTTGTCCAACTTTTTTAGTTCAAATAGAAGATAATTCAATACTGAAGCTAGATCACTTTGGTTTTTTTCGATCGGGCATATATTGTTTTTACTATCGCCGGCACCGTTTTCCAAAACTTGTGAAAATGAAAACTCGAGAAAACGGGCTGTAAAGTTCTGCCCGAGCATTCGCACCTGCTCGACGCTCGGCCACTAAAACTGATCTAGCTTCGAAAATATGTCGAATTGGCCTCTAAAATTTTGAACACATATTCTTGGATAGTTTTGGAATAGATTTAAGACAAAAACGAAAAATCGATTTTTTGAAGCCTGTAAAGCAGACTACTGCCTTAAAACAGTAAATTGAATTCCAAAAAATTGTCCCGATTTTCGGAATATCGTGGTGCCCCTACGTCGCGAAAATGATAAAAGCAAAGATCTGCAATAAATAAATAAACGAAAGCGACTTTTGTGTTTCGTAATTCAGCGTCAACGCAGTATCAGCCTGAGCAGTTTGGACAGCGAGATGGAGCTGGAGATGGACGGAAAGTCTCGTTCTTCGTGCGCTGGCGTAGGCAACCGATCGTGCAGATCCCAGGCGAGTACGCATTCCCTAAACGAGGCAGATCTCTTGCAGGTAAATAATAAATCAATCGTATTTGTTACGGATTCGACATAGTGTGAAAAGAGAGAGGAGAGAGAGAGAGAGAGAGAGAGAGAGAGAGAGAGAGAGAGAGCGAGAGGCGCTGAGATACGAACGGAAGAACTTGAACGAACGATGAATTTTTCAGAAAATAGCAATGAAGAGGAGAAGCCAAAGACTCGGAGACACGGCGAATTTGTTGCCTGGCGTTGTCGGCTCTCGTTTGCCTTTGCAAAAATCCATTTCCACACCGTCGATAATCGGACCGCCGGGTCAAGTTCATCTCGTCGATTCCGGCACATTGACAGCGCCGTCCTTGGCCGCGTAAGATCAAACTCTCATATCACTTATTTCGGATCTACGAGTTCTTGTGAAGCAAAAAAAAACAAGTTTTTTTGGCAAGATAAAAACACAATGCGCACGTTTGCTAATTGCGGCACGAGCGACAAGCTTGCCTTTTTGCCATCAATAATGTCACGTACAGCACAAAGAAGAACAAAATAACTCACAATGCGTAGTGAAAATAGCTATTTCTTGTGGTAGCTCTCGCATGGCGTTCGAACTATTAGTTCTCGAGCTTTAAGGAGGACTTTGTACGTACAATCGGCACAAATCGCGAGCACGAAAGATCCAAACTTTCGACTTTTTCCTCTCGTCAAAACAATATCTTTGTCCAATAGAATCTTTACTTACGCATCCGTATTATCCGCTACTCGATATCAAAGATAAACGTACCGCAACTTTGCGAATTTTAATTTGCAATCTCGGTAAACGCAAGAGTCGCAGGAAAACGTTTCTCGCGTTTCCTCATCCGGTGAACAAAGCAGAAAGTCTAGTCACGAAAGGTTTTTTTTTTTTTATTGCTATACAGGGTGGACCATTTAACGTGGCCATTCCAAATATCTCCGTTGCCTTTGGAGTGACGAAAGAAATGTCAGAATTTGATTGATTTCGAAGGACTGATACAGTGGTGGAAAATTCATTTTTGTCAAGGTTCATAATTTTTGCGTTCTCAAGGTCATCAATGGTTTTTCAAAAGGGAACATGCGTTTTTTTTTTTTTTTTATTAAGATGTAGCTGATATTCAAACGAATCCAACGACCTGTGATACCATGACCTTGGAATGATTTTTCACCAAAATATACGTGTAAAAAACGGGAAATCGTGATGCGAAAAAAAAATTATTTCCTTGCAATCAAACGATGCAAATTTCAATGCCATGATTTTCAATACGATCTTTTCAAGCCGAAGACGACTACGAAGCCTCCTTAACTTGACGTACAATTTAAGAAACATTTTTGTCCTTCGTATTTTCAAAATTACATGTATTTTCACCTTGTGTCATTGTTCAGTAGGATTTATCCGCAATATATATATATATATGTGGGGCATTCCACGTCAAATCGACCACCTTTCGGCCCGACCCCTTTTGATCGGCTGAAACTTTAATATGTTATTGTTTTCGTCTTAAAACGCTTGTGTGATTAAAACAAAAAAAATTTTTAACATAATCAAAAATACGGGGTGAATTAAAAAAAAAATCGTACGTTTTTTTTTTTCAAATGCTCATAACTTTCTGAAAAATGGACCGATTAAGATCTTTTTTTAAAATTCTTCGTTTTGAAATGTTCTTTGTGAATTTTTTTTTTTTTTTAATCAGTCATTTTCGACATGATTTTTTAGTTTTTTTTTTGTAAAAAAAACGCGATTTTTTTTCAAAGAACGCCACTTTTGATTTTTTATTGTTTTTTTTGGAAAAAAAAATATAAATTTAGCTTTTTGTCGCACAGAGCCATCGTGGTAAGATTTTTCTTTCTATTTTTTTTTCTAAATTGAAACATTTTCATTCTTAATTTTTTCCAAATACAGCTGTTTTCTATGATTATATAATAATTTGAATGGTTAATTCTATCATACTCAATACTTTGTTAATAATATTAACTCAAAGAGTTTTCCAATTATGTTAAATTATTTTTAAAGGATTATTTCATGGGCAATGAAGTAAATAGTTATTCAATTAATTGTTTAATAGTAATTAATGGTGAATTTATTTCCGTGACATTTCGAATCTTTTACATAATTGGTAATCTTTTGAATCATTTGAAATAGTACACTGCATTTTTTTGCAGTGTACTATTTCAAATGCAGTGAGAAACAGCTCATAGGAAAAAAATTAAGAATAAAAATGTTTCAATTTAGAAACAAAAAATAGAAAGAAGAATCTTATCACGATGGGTCTGGTGGCAGGGTCTGGTGGCAATAAATGCTAAATTTATCATATTTTTTTAACAAAAAAAAAATGTCAAAAATCAAAAGTGGCTCTCTTTGAAAAAATCGCGTTTTTTTTTTACAAAAAACTAAAAAATCATGTCGAAGATGACTTTCAATATTTTTTTTTCATAAAGATCATTTCAAAACGCAGAATTTCAAAAAAAAATCTCAATCGGTCGATTTCTCAGAAAGTTATGAGCATTTGAAGAAAAAAATGGGCGATTTTTTTCAAAAATTCACTCTGTATTTGTGATTATGTAAAAAAAAAAAATCACACAAGCGTTTCACGATGAAAACAATAAAATATTAAAGTTTCACGCAAATCGAGCGGGGTCGGGCCAGAAAGTGGTCGATTTGACATGGAATGGGCCCATATTATATTCATCTATTCATTTAGGTTACAGTACATAGAGTACAGTACACCGTTTTCACACACTCCATTGTACATTGTACAATTTTTCCGAAGGCGAGATTAATTTTCGTCACACATACGAAGTTACAGTTAGTAAAGAAAAGCCAAGAATTCAGAAGCCACGTAAGAATTCAGATTCGTGCATGTTGGCCAAACGTTTTACGTTTGAATTTTCATTCGCGCCATCACGCGCTTGAGTCCTTAATTTTTGCACCGGGTATTTCGACGATATTACTCAAAAGCATGAAAAAAAAAAAACAAACTCATTTCGTTCGCAATGCCACACAAGCCACACGCTCACGCACAAACTTATTTTGCGCAATATTTTTAACCCTTTTTAAGGCATAGGGAATATCTTTACCATCAATTTATTTTTAAATTATTGGCCCCAGCTTTGTGGTAGGATTATTTTTAGTCCACTGGCAACATTCGCAGATGATATTTTTTTTCCTCAACATATTTTTATATTCCAAACTAGCCTTATGTATAAGGACTTAATTAAAAACACAAAACCACTAGAAAAAGTTATTTATTTTGCTAGATCCTTATGCCTTATAAAGGGTTAATTCAAGGCTTCGATGTTTGCAATTTTTTTTTTTTTTTGGTTCAAATATTCTTCCCGTATTGTACAATTTTCGAACGAGGTCGGTGAATCACTGACGAATTTACGAAAAGCGATATCCCCGAGAAAATTGATCTAGCAAGAGATTCGAAGAACAACCACATTTTGACAGAGCACGATGTAAAAAAAAGAAAAAAACCTTACACGCGCACACACACACACACACACACACACACACGGATCACGTTATAGCCTTATAGTTTGTGTTTGCACTTGAATTCATTTGCCATGACCCTGCACGGCAGCAGGAGGCATGAAAGAACTGAGAAAGGTAGTGGAAGTGAGACCGAGACGGAGGATCTTCACCCATCCCATGGGCATGTATTTCACGAGGATTTAATTCGCGAAGGGACAGCCAATGTCCAGACGTCCCTAGACGAGCTCATGACCGAGTGAGTATTTGAAGAAAAAAAAAAAAAAAAAAAAAAAAATGCACGAAAGAAAAAGAAAATTCTCACCATTAACCCTTACTTCCGTAAAATTGTCAAAACGCAAGAAAAAAAAAAAAAAGAACTCTTATTTACATCTTCAAACTGTTTGCTGCATATTTTCCAAGTATAAAACGATGGACACGGTTCGTACGACACGCAAACTATTATACGTAAAAATCATCGCCAGACGCATTGCAATGCTCCTTCTTTATCACGAACTACCGGCATTCGCGCGCAGTTTTGCTTTTTATTTATTTGAAAACAAAAAAAAATCTATGCCTTGCACATTATATCTATATATATATATATTTTTTTCGCCCGTAAAGAGCTTGCGGACCCGTGTTCACTTCTCTTTTATCCTCGTTACTCAAGGACGAGGAAGGACCATGAACGCGGGCGCAATCGTCTCTGGCTTGAAGCACGCTTAATAAAATTTAAGCATACTTTCTTAATCGAGAGATTTTATCGAATATAGGTATGAATGATTATTCCGTGTGTGATTTTAGTGGTGCCGTCTACGATGATCATCATTCGGAAAAAACGAGAAGAAAGCGCGGCTCGTTGTTCTTCCGCAAGAAGAAGGTAAGAAATGGAATATGACGAATTTTTTTTTTTCAGTAGCGTTAACACGACGCTTGCCTCGTACAATACAACATATTTTGTTAAAAGATTATCTCTTTATTTTCTGATTTTTCTTCCTAGCCTTAACCTTCTTCTTAACCTTCTGATTTTTCTTCCTAGCCTTAAACTTCTTCTTAACCTTCTGATTTTTCTTCCTCCTTCTCTTGCTTGCTTTTGTGATCCCACGTCTAACTTTTACCTACGTAAACGTCACTTCGCTATGTCCAATCCCTTGGAGGATCCCACAGAGTATTGTCCACGGTCACTCATTTTCTAAATCACTACTGTGTCGCATTTCCACGAGTCATCAATAATTTGTGACATTTTGAGCCTTATTTACGCGATTTCGCCAATTTTCGAAGGTACTTTTCTAGACGCGGTTAAAAAAACGACGCATATATTGACAACATTTTTTTTACAGATCATTTATGCCGTGGTTGAGTATATGTAAAAAAAAATCAGAAATATTAACAAATGGCGGAGATATAACATAAAGGAATGTATTTTTTTTTTGCGCGCGCGTCGATGGTGAAAGTTCTCGGCATCGATGTGGGTGTCTGAAAAAAAAAAATGAACATATTTATAATTGCACAATGAATGTATCTTCAGTGTGAACCAACAATATTATTAAAAAAATATAATAAAAATTCGAAACAACATTTTTTTACTCAATTTTCTGTCGGTATTTTATTTTTTATATTTTTTTGTGTCATTGAAATTTTTGTTTCTGTGGTTCACACGATAGGTGACGATACTAAGAATATGTTGCAAAAATTTCAAAGCGATCTGAACCTTCGTTCAAGAGTTCGAACTTTCACAAGGTTCAAAAAAGTGAATCGTGGAAAAGTGGCTTTGAAGTTGGCGGTCGGGCGCGCCGAGCGGTATCTATTATCACGCTCTAAATGCTGTGACTTCAACAATTTTTGGAATTTTTCAATTATGTAAAGCTTAAAATATTCCTAACCGTTCAGGCTAATGGAATCGAGAATAAAAAAAATGAAAAAATTTGAAATTTTTCGCGTATACAAGGCCTTAAGGTCTTCGGCTTTTTTTTTTTTACTACACATGGAATTGTACAGTTTCGTGACTTTTCGTTTATGTTGTATACTTTTTATTGGCACACAACACACATTCCGTTTCAAAGAACAGAATGTAATTATAAAAAATTTGAAATATAGTCTCACTGAAGAATTATAAAATATACTTTTATACCAGAAAGTCATAGTAAAAGTCATGAAAAAATTCCTATTTCTTGCCTTAAAAATCCTTAAATGTCATGAAATTTCAGTTCTGATCAAAATTAGCTACCCCGAAATAGTGTTCTCATTTACGTTAACAAATAGCTTCAATATCCCGAGTCGAAAACTAAGGCCGAAAACTTTATTCGATTCGGCCGAAATTGTGAAAGTTGGCCTACGGTTGGCGCCTTAGGCCGAAGAAACGGCGAATCTTTTAAAATCGTAATAATTCAGGCGACTTATAAACCGCAACGTACCGAAAATGCGCCGGAAAAAAAACGCCGGAACTTAGTTCCGGCGTGTTGATCGGCCTAACGGGTTGCAGGCTGAAAATACGCCGAAACTTGGGATTTCAGCTTGCATCAGTCAGCGTTCTGCTCAGGCCGAAAATATGCCGATAGTCATTTTTTCGGTCTACCGATCGACGTCGCAGGTTACAGGCTCCTCATTATCAATCGAACTCACAAGAACAGTTCAACAATTGGCAGAATTCAGCTAATCAAAGCTGAAATTTTACATCACTTTTACTCCTAATTTTACATCACTTTAACTCCCAACTAATTTACTCAAGGCTCTGTATAAATTCATTATTTTTAATAAAAAAAACACGGTGAAAAGGATCTTCTTTATTATCGTAGAGATTTAAGAGGAAGCAAGATCGAATTGCACTAATTATCACTCATTATATAACCAAATATTGATACTCGATGGGGAGACCGAAATTCCAGATTTCTGCGTGTTTTCGGCCCGAGAAAGCAGGCTGACGGAGAAACCGAAATCCAGAGTTCAGGCGTGTTTTCGGCCTGCAAAGCCTGGCCGGAATGGTTCGCTATTCCGGACGGTTTTCGACGTGAATTCGGTCTAGACCGAAAACACGCCGGAAAATAAGACTTTTATTTTTCGACTCGGGATGCGATAACAATTTCGAGCATAAAACTTACCTCGTTGCACAAAGTGTGCAAACGTTGTTGTTGTTTTTTTTCTTTCGAATAGTTAATTTCGCAATCCATTTTGCGTACTCGATGAAGCTGATATCTTAATAATAAAATTTTCGCGACCGTTCCTGCAACGATGCACCATTTCAAAGATAAAAATCAATTCCTTTCTCTCTCGAGTGATTGGCGATTTGACGGAGCTGTTGGTTCATTTCTCTCTCGCTCTTATGTTTCAGGATAAAAGTTGCAAAAAGCCTAGTCAACAGGCCCATCACTGGGTGCCGATGATCGCAGGATCTCAGGGGAGCTTTGCGTGCGATTATTGTATGAAGCAATTCGGCAACAAATCCATACTCCATTGTGAGAGTAAGTATACGGTTTCGATCGAAAAAGAAAAAAAAAAAATGGTTCCCGACTTCTCGGACGTGAATTTTAGACCTCCCGAGTAATTTTTCAACCTCGTAATGAATACGACCGAGAGATATTCACGCCACGCTATTCTCGTTCGTAAAATCGTTGTTAAGGTAGTACTAGCGGATTGACTAGTCAACAGAATATCTATCAATTTTCGAATCGGAAAAATGCAAAATATAATACATTTAGGTACAATAATAAATATGATACGGAAAATAATTATTTTAGAAGTGTATGTGATAACTGTGTGCATTATATTATGAAAAGTAAAGTATTAAAATAGCAATCAGATTTGACTTGAGTTGTCTCACCGTCCGCTATTTCATAATTCTGGCAATATTCGTGGCAACGCTGTCCTCAGCCGCTTCCGATCAATGTCAAAAGTTTGTTTATGCCGTCCGTGTGTGTAAGCATCTGTGTAGTGTGTGTGTGTGCAACGTGCGTATGTAACTTCGGTCTTACATACAATATGGAGTACAAAAAACGCCCGCGAAGATAAAAAAGAATGATAAAAACTTCATTATATAATATTCAATCCATAATTATTTATCATTAATGAGCAAATTTCTCGCGTAAAGAATCTACAACTTTTGTCGTTTTATTCAAATTGACCGGCTCGATTCGGCCTCCCGGATACGAACGCAGCTTACGGCATGCGCTTTTGCCAAATCTACGCAATCTCTCCCGCCATTACAGACACGTCTAGCGAACGCAAAAATTAGTCGATTCAATCGATAATATCTGCTCGAAATATCCCGTAACCTATATTTTTTATGCAACATACGTAACCGCGACAATTTTCTTGTTATTTATCGCTTTTCGCATAGCTTATATCTATTCGCGAACTACTATTATTTTCGTCTCAAAGCTCGATCCGCACGGATTCCCCATATGGTACGGGTTAAATGCATTGATTTCGTGAATTAATTACTATTGTATCTAGCCGGTAAGGCATGCTGAGTTTTCGCGGGCGTCATTCTGCATGTCTATACTACAGCGTACAAAGAAAATCAATTTTTTTTCCTAATAAGGAGGTTCGTGCGCATACCACCTTAAAGATCGTGCGAGGCTCAATAGTACGTTAATTTCCTCGTTTTTCATTGAAGTTTACGAATTACCCTGGCCGTACATACTTGACGTATTATTACGCTAAAGAAAAAAAAAACACCGACCAAACCTCACACGAAAAAATATATTTTCGAGCTATTGGAACATTTAATAGGTTCGTGCAAAGATTGGTTTAGACGCTTCAAAAATAATGATTTCGATGTTGAAGATAAAGAACGCTCTGGCGCACCGAAAAACGTTTGACATTTTTCACCACTGTATCAGCCATTCGAAATCAATCAAATTGCCTCCTGACATTTCTTTTCGTCACTCTAAAGGCAACGGAGATATTTGGGCTGGTCGCGTTAAATGGTCCATTCTGTATTCATCGGACATAACGTCGTTATCTTTGCCGATGTTGCCATCGACTATCATTTACGACCATTGTACCATAAAAATTATGACACCGGCCACAATTGCCACGATACATCGACGAATGAACCCGAGAGTTTTGTTCTTTTTCCCTTGAGCTTTCGTAATCGAATAACGTCCGCGTTATTTGCAGACTGCGGTGCTACAGTACATCAGAATCAGTGCAAGGATCAATTACCCGCCGATTGCACGAAGCAGAAGAATCTATCGAGCAAGGGTTCTACCAAGTCAATTTCGAGTGGATCCATAGGATCGAGCGCTGGAGGCACGAAGCGAGGCTCGACGGTGTCTATGCCACTTCCGGGTGTTATTGGTACGAGCAGGTAAGTCGTTGCCAATCAGAGCCACTCATTGTTATTTATTACGGAAATTATTATTATTATTATTATTATTATTATTATTATTATCATTATTAAAATTGCATCAAGTCTTCGTTTCTATGGATTAAAGTTTCGCACGCTGCCGACGCATGGTCAGACCGAAGCGATTAGCACTCAAAGCGATACACCCAAATGCTATAACGTTAACGATGAAAAAAAAATGAGGAAAGTCAGAGAGGGAGAGAGAGAGAAAGAGAGAGAGAGAGAAGGAAAATGATTTTACGGAAAATTGACATATATACGCTCGTTTTTTGCCGGTGGGAAATAAGCTTTCGCAAATGTCTAGAAGATCCTATTCCCGCTCGCTTTAATCGCAAATTACATACAACAATTTTTATTTTCCGAACACAACGCAACGTGCCTGCGAGCTGGGTGTCTAGTATTTGTTTATTTCTATATATATATATATATATATATGTGGCATTCCACGTGAAGTTGACCACTTTCCGGCCTGAGCACTTTCGATTTGGCTGAAAGTTTATGTTATTGTTTTCATCTTAAAAACGCTTGTGTCATTTTTTTTTCAATTTTTTTTTATTAATCACAAATACGAAGTGAATTTTTTGAAAAAATTGACCGTTTTTTTAATGCTCATAACATTCTGAAAAATGAACTATCGTTTTTTTTTATTTTTCGTTTTCAAATGTTCTTTATGAAAAAGAAATATTTGAAAAATATTAAAACTCATCTTCGACATGATTTTTTAGTTTTTTTTTTTTTTTGGCAAAAACGCGATTTTTTTCAAAGAACGCCACTTCTGATTTTTTGTTTTTTTATTGTAAAAAAAATATGATAAATTTAGCTTTTTTTTGCCGCCAGATCCATCGTGGTAAGATTTTTCTTTCGATTTTTTTTTTTCTAAATTAAAAAATTTTAATTCTTAATTTTGTTCCACATTTTTTTTCGAAAAAAAATGCAGTGTACTATCTCATTTAGTTTTGCCGGTAAAATATTAAACAAGCATCAGTGAAACAAACGTTCCAGTTGAATCGTTTAAGTTTGGATATGCTCTGACTGTTTTCATTTTCGGAAGACTGCATTAATGCTGTGAACGGTGTCACCGTGATCGATTTTCAAAAACCAAAACCATTTCGGGAACTTGGCACTTTCACTGTGTGATACCTGACACAAATGGTGGTCTTATCGTTAAAAATTTCTCTAATTCCAGAGATCACAAATTATGTAAATTATTTAAACGTTACAGAGATGAATAAATTAATCATCAATTAATATTAAACAATTGAATACCTATTTACTTCACGCCCCCCCATTAAATATTCCTTTAAAAATAATTTAACATAATTGGAAAACTTTTTAAGTTAGTTATCATTATATACAAAGTATTGAGTTATGATAGAATTAGCCATTTAAAATTATTTCATCATAGAAAACGGCTATGTTTGCAAAAAAAAATCAAAAATAAACATTTTTCAATTTAGAAAAAAAAAAAAGGAAAATCTTACTGCGATGGGTCTGGCAGCGAAAATTGCTAAATCTATCATATTTTGTTTACAAAAAAAAAAAAAATCAAAAATCAAAAGTGGAGTTCTAGAAAAAAATCGCGTTTTTTTAAACTAAAAAATCATCTCGACGATGAGTTTGAATATTTTTCAAATATTTTTTTTTCGCAAAGAACATTTCAAAACGAAGAATCAAAAAAAAAAAAGATCCTAATCGGTCCATTTTTCAGAAAGTTATGAGCATTTGAAAAAAAAAAACGGGCGATTTTTTCCAAAAATTCACTACGAATTTGTGATTATGTAAAAAAAAAATTGATAAAAATCACACAAGCGTTTTAAGATGAAAACAATAACATATTACAGTTTCAGCCAAATCGAAAGGGGTCGGGCCGGAAAGTGGTCGATTTGGCGTAGAATGCCCCATATATATTTACATAACGATCGTATGTAACTAATATCTTGATAATTTCATGCATTTGTGTACTTCTCAATTTGCGTATGGCAAATACGAAAATTTATTGAAGTAACGAGATATTAATTGTGTACGATGTTCCATTATATAGCTGTCGGTGTAGCGCAAAACCCAAACACAAGTTTTACACTTGATACTAACACAGCCATGACGGACAAAGCTCAAAATGAGAATACAAACGCAAAACACACGAGCAGCCCCAAATCATAATGACGCAATATTCACAAAGCGAAAACACCTCGTCGAAAGATTGTGTTTCTTTTTTTTTTTCTTCGGGGAAATCAGCCTACGATCGTGAAACGTTATTTCTATTTTTTAGCCTCGCATGCTTTCCTCAAAGCGGAATTATTAGGAATTTTAAGCTCAAAATTATGCATAGTTCGTTTGTTACAGCGACGATTCGCCAAAATTTTCATTGAATCAAAAATTGAAGATTAAAATTCTAATTTGAAAAATATGTGTTTCTTTTCATCCGTAGTGCGTGCAAATCGAGCTAACGATGAGAATGTTAGCATTGCATTAAGGCGGGATCCTGAATTAGCCGGTTCGAAAAATCGATATTTTGAGGAATTTTTTTCGGGTAAAAAAAAAGCAAGTTTAGCGAAATTTTCACATTATTTTATTACATGTCTGAACATAAGAAAACAATTTTTTTTAAAGAAAAATATCAACAGGCAACCGATTTTTATGCACATTCGTGCCACTGCTGTTTCCATGCGTCGTGACAAATGGAGCTCGTAATTTTCATCTGAAACAAAAAAACCAAAAACCATTTTAATTGTGACATATTTTTCTTCTATATGAACTAAAAAAAAAACGAAAAAGTTTTGAAATTTGAATGTTTTTTCGGGTTTGAAGTAGAAAATGTGCTTTTTGTGAAAAAAAAAATTATTTCAACTTGCTAAAAAAATTGTTAAGAATTTTTTTTTCGACAATGTTTTTAGTTCAAATAGAAAAGAAAACGATACCGAAGCGAGCACGCTTTGGTTTGTTTCGATTGGACTTCTAGTTTTTTTGTAATCAGTTACGCCAAATTAGAAAAATCGTAAAAACGAAAACTCGAGAAAACGGGCGCCCTAACTGCCCGAGCGCCCGTATACCTGCTCGACACTCCACTACGTTCAGTGCTGTATCTTTGGAAATATTTCGAATTGGGCTATAAAACTTTGTCTAGACATTCTTAGATACATCAGGAATAGATTTAAACAATAAAAAAAAAAATCGATTTTTTGCACCTTCTAATTCAGGATCCGGCCTTAACAGAACATCAAAGTCAATTACTTTTTTTCTTCTCCTTTACAATGTCGGCGTTTAGGTCGTAAGAATGCAACGGAAATTCTTCACTTTCTTGTTTCTTTATCTCGTATCGTTATTATTGAAGAAAAAAAAAAAAATGTCGCTTATCGAGGCGGCTAATCTCCAACAAAGAAATAATAAGTGAATTTTGTTTTCACAGTCTGAAACTGCCCTGAGAAATTGGGAAAATAAAAAGAAAATCGTTTTCATGTCGCGACGTCATTTTCATTTTGCGAAATCAAATAGGTATTTTTTTTTTTTTTGCGCGCTTGAGCTATAAAAAATCCGTCGTACACCACACGCGTAAAATACGATTAGTAAGAGATATGAGAGAAAACAAAAAAAAAAAACGAGGGGAAAAAGAATACAGAAAAAGTGAGAAATGTCGTTTGGATAAAAGATACGAATGTGTTTGCGAATTGAACGTCGTGGATTAGAGCTAATGCGATGTGTGTGCTTTTTCCTTCCTCTCGTGCATTCCCTACCCGTCGCAACCGACGTATACATACCGCAAACCGTATACCGATATCAACGATAAAAGGGAAATTAGCAGCAAGAAAACGGTTGCAAGCTACAGCCCTTGGCGGCGTGTTGCCACCAAGCTTGGAGTCAAGTAAGTCCAACGTTCCCAGATAATCTCATGTGTCTCTATCCTCCTTCGTATCGAGAGAAAAAAAAAAAAAAAAGAAGAAGAAGAAGAAGAAGAAGAAACATGATGTACATTACAAAGTGCTGTTTGAAGTTCCGCAACGACGAATACGCAGATTTCAAAAGTCCGTCGCCTTTTGATCTCGAGCGTGCATTGTTCCACGACATTCGTTCGTTACCAGTGTCTTCAGTGGTGACTCGCACAACAACAAAAAATATATCGGGTGGTTCAAAAGTCGTGGATCAAACGAAATGGAGAGGTAGTCGAGGTCATTTCCAACCAAAAAGGTCACATACAGGTTGGTCCGTTTCTCAACAATTTCGAAGCTATGATTTTTTTTCATGTTTTTTTTTTTATCCAAGCTGTACCAGGGTGTCTACGGACCTGAAAAGTTATGAAAAGTCTCAAATGTCATGAAATTACGAGCGACACTAACGCGAATGAAAATAGACAATAAAAACTTTCGAGGTTCAGGGCTATGAGTTGGACCTTTTTAGAAGGTCCAACTCATAAGGTGGACCAATATTTCTACTACACACTCGCGTTTCTGTTGAACATTTTTCTGTTTAAATCAACGATGCAAACCTAGGGGGGGGGGAAAAAAAATTATGATCCAAAAGGTTAATACATATTCATTTTATTCTAAGAACTCATGACGGCAATTATGAGGAACAACATTTTTACGTGAATATCACGTAATCCAGATACATTTAAAAAAAATATTAACCCGGATGTTATAAGTAGTCTTTATTTTTTTTGTACAGCTGGCGAACGATTTCTCAAAAATATTTTTAAAAAATCATTTTTTGAATCGTTGAGAAACGGACCAGCTCTTATATGAACTTTCTGGTTGGAAATGATCTTGACTATCTCCCCACTTCGTTTCATCTGCGACTTTTAGACCACCCTGTATATATACATATATACATTAGGGTGCTTCTTATGCGGGCCAAAAAAAAAATGACAATGAACCCTTTTGTTCGATTTTAAGACCTAAAAACTCATTAAGTTATTTTTTTCGTATTTTTAGTCTCAAGATTAGGGGTCGCTACCGGCAAATGAAAATGTTTTTCAAAATATATTTTAAATATTTTGTTATTTACTTAGAAAGGCTACAGTTGTGATAAGAAAATAAAAGCATTGAGCAAATTGAACGAATTAAGAGTTAAAAGAAGGTTTAAGAATTGAGAGCAAATAAAGTACATTATTCGCATAGTACACTATGCTAATAATGTACTTTTTTTTTTTTTGGTATCAGGATACTTCTGTCTGTGCTGTTTCACAACCAGAAGAAGGTATTGCTTTTGTTCTTCATTTTTGGTAATTAATTTATTACATTTTCTGAGGCACTACGTGGGATATCTTTCATTATATTGCATAGTTCCTTTTTTATAAACAATTTTCTCACGGCATTTTATACTTTTTGCTTTAGAAATGCGCCATTTTGACAAAAAACAATGTATCAAAAAAAATCCCACGTACTTCTATAGCTATTCTTATATATAATTTAAAAAAAAAAAAACTTTAGTGTCTCATCATAACTCAAAAATTATAGGAGCTGATGGTCCGGCCGTTGACCTTTCAGAAATAAAGTCGTCATCGGAAAAATGCTGCACAGTCGCCATTTTGACATGTATCGCTGTGAAATAAATAATTCTGTATAGTCAATTACGTGTATAATAAAACCCCCATTTCGTAATTCCGATTTATTTTATGGTTTCGCTGAAAAAAAATCACAAAATATGCCCGTTTTTTTTTTTTTTTGCCTCTAGAGTGGCCTAAGGCCTTGAGGTAGTAGTCTCGCCAAGGCGTTTTTCTATAAATTTTTTTTCATTTTGAGGCCCCATCGGGGACACTATTAAGTGATTATCGGCAAAATTTGAAAAGTATTCACCGTTGTGTATTCGAGATATTGGCAATCAAAGGTTGCTCGGTTTTACACGTGTTCTTATGGGGAGCAGTGAAAAATTTCACATTTCACGCGCAATAACTTCGAAACTTTTCTACAAAAAAAAAAGATATATATTCTCAATTACAGAGGAACATATGACGAAGTGAGTAAAAAAAATCGTCAATTTTCACCGTCCAGTTTCAGAAATATAGCGATTTAATGTTTGTTTTAAATATCTTTTGTAATCAATATTTTTACTCTCATTTTAAATTGCAGTATCTTTTATTTTTTATCATTTGGTACGGGGTTGCGAAAAATCAAAATGATTTAATGAGTGTTCCGTGGCCTTAAAAGTTTAAGAACCGCTGACGTACATTAAAAGGATATTTCGCAATATTTCGAAGCTTTCATCGATTGAGCGGAGAATAAACTTTTCAATGTGCCTGTGGCGAGACTACTAACTTAAAATAAATTTAAAAAAAAACAAGTTACGGATTCGTTTTTTTTTTTAGATTGGAAGTGAACGGCTTTGAAAACTAAGAAGCACCCTAATATATATTTTGCATTTTACGCACATATTACGCGACTGGCACACGAGAAGAAGAAAAAAAAAAAACTCACGAACAATTCCCGATCGGGGAAAGAGCGAATTTCATCGAGCCAGAATTACCGAAACTAATGATCATTTATCCTGCGAGCCAGGATTACTAATCGTTGTTCTTTTTCATGTACTTATACTCCTGTACTATGATCATTATTGGATTGGTATTTTCTACTTGAAAAAAAAATATATATTTATATAACACGCGCTTTTCCTGCCTGAGCTTGCGAAAAATGCCTTGCTTGTACAATTTTCTCGAAGTATTATAATCCGTTTATTATTGTTTTCTTTTGTAAAAAGAATCGTGTATGTGTAAGCTCGCCCTTTTCTCTCTTCTCTTCACGTTTCTAATATCCTCGAGCTCACTGTTCTTTCGTTCTAGTATTAAGTGAAACTGACCGTGACCCTTGACAATGCATATTTTTTTTTTTTTTCACCCATGGGACCCAAAGTTGGGTCAATTTGCCATGTGGAAAAAAGTTCCCGGTGTCGAAAGTGAATAAGATAATTGATATTATTTATAAGCTGAAAAGGGAACCAAGCGGCCCTTTCATTATTTTCACAGTCGAAAGAATTTGGTCAATAAATGTCGTCAGTGTTTTTTTTTTTTTTTTTCTAACTCTTCATTTCCAAACATTTTTTTTAACGCATGGAAACGTATCTTTGATACCCTGTTGTTTCGGACTGGATTTTTTCTAACGAAAATAATAAAAGCCACTTTCATAGTGATATTCTGTAAGATTTGTAACAGCAAATATTGACGCCCAACTTTGGTACAACGGTCGTACACGATGTCTGTGATCGAGACAATCTCGAAAATCGATTCACAGTCTAAGTCTGTGAATTTTACAGCGCATCGTTTCTACATCTTCAAATAAATAAAAATGTTCTTTCGTCGGTCATTCATCGTAATCTGAATGTGTCATCACGATTTCGTCAACAGCCAAAACGCTAATCCGTCGTAACGCGAAATACGAAATGAAAAACGACGATTAGAATTTCAATCGTACGGTTCATTAGGGGGATTGGCCAAATCCATTGTTCACTCTTCCTTCGTCATGCATTTTTTTGTTGTTGTTGTTGTTGTTGTTGTTGTACTATCGCCTACCACGATTGTCACTGTTGAAGGTGCAAAGTGACGTTTTTATTTGTATTGATCGCTATTTGAAAAAAAAAAAGTTTTTATTTTTTTCTTACTTTGGACACGTATCTCATAGAGTTCCAATGCCAATTCGAAGGGTTGCTTGTTTCAGTCAAACGATCAGCGAAGAAAAGGACGGCGATGGCAGTCAACATCGCGAGATCAACAGGTAAACCATCGAACGATTCTTTGTAAAAGGATCCGAGAGTAATAGAAAAGTATTTTTCTTTTGACTACCAATTTATATTTATGCACGGTAATTCAAAGGTCGAGTATGCCGAGCGTTATTGATCAACGTAAAAAGTTATTGTCGAACAAAAACTATTAATTTTTTCCCATTGTTTGTACGTAATTTGAGTGTGCGGCGGGGGGAGGGAGAGCTTCTCCAACACTCCGCTGATATATGTAGGGTAGACTGGGTACGGTTGTAACGGGGCACGGTTGAAACACTGCGAATATTTACGAAAGTATAAGTGGCGCGTCGAGGGTATAACGGGAAAGACGCACGTCTCGCAAACTTCGACACGCTTGGCAGTGCTACGCGCCACTTTCCGCAAAACTGACGCACGCAGAGGGGCCCATTGAGTTTTTTCGTTCAAAAGTTAAAGGGGCCAGTCCACTTTGGAGCCACGAAAAAACGGCTATTTTCGCGATTTTTTTTTTAAGGATTTTATAAAAGATATGAATATAAAAGTTGTTGGGCTTGATGAAGTCTTGAAATACATTTAAAAACAAATGTTCAATTCATTTTTATTCATTTTTACGTACAAAAACTATAGTTTAACGTAACGCCTGAAAAATAGGTGGGCTAGGCAGCTCCATCACAACTCGGCAACGGCTTGTCTGAAACAAAAAAATCAAAGTCCATTAGATTCAGTATGCCACCAGCTACAAAATGACCCTCGGATATAAAGTTTTATCAAAAAATTAAAAAAATGGCAGATGAAAAACGAAAAAAGTATTAAAAAAAAAGCGTTTTTTCGCAGTTTTTCGCAACAAAAAAAAAGAGTAAAAATCAAAATTTTACAACCATCGAGGGTCATCTTGTTGCGAATCATGTTTACAATATGTGTTTCAAATTTCAAGAGAATCGGTTTATTAGTTTTAGAGATACGATGGAGCTAGATTTTGAAAACGTTGTTTCGAGAAACAACGCGTTTGAAATTTATACTATGAAAAACTCTTACCTAAACTCAATCGGCAATATTGACACAATATTGACACAATATTTCTGAATGTATGTACTTTCGAAAACAGTAAAAAAAAATCGATTTTTTGAAATTTTCAAAGTGGACTGGCTCCTTAAGGCCTTATATACGCGATTTCGCCGATTTTCGAAGGTACTTTTCTAGACGCGGTTAAAAAAAAAATGCACGCATATATTGACATTTTTTTTATAAATCATTTATGCACGTGGTTAAGTATATGTAAAAAAAAAAAAAAAATCAGAAATATTAACAAATGGCGGAGATATAACATAATAAAGCAATGTATTTTTTTTGCGCGCGCGTTGATGGTGAAAGTTCTCGGCATCGATGTGGGTGTCTGAAAAAAAAATGAACATATTTATAATTGCATAATGAATGTGTCTTCGGTGCGAACCAACAATATTATAAAAATTAAAAAAATTATAATTTTAACTCGAGAAAAAAATGTCGAAAAAAAACTGAAATAATTCTATTGCATTGAAAATAGAAAAATAAAATGTTTTTCTCTTTTGAAATTTTACCACAAGCCTTATAGTTCTCGAGTGACAGTCATTAAATCGTCGGATTTTTTTACCGAGAATAGGTGAAAAAAAAAAATTTCGAAAAAATCTGAAAAAATTTTCGCGAACTGAACGAAAACCGTTTCAACTTTTTTTACTATCTCGAGGTTTTCCTTGAATTCTTGTCGCTTTTCGCGTTACACGTTATTTTTCAAATTGTCTCTTTAAAAAGCAATCAAAATATCTTTGGAAACACAAACCCAAACAAACCCAAACAATCTTACGAAGCTTTAAAAAAAAAAAAAAAAAAAAAAAAAATTGAAGCTTGAGTTTCCCCCTTTACGATTCCGGTCAAAGAATTGCATTAAAAAATTGTTGTCTGTGAACGGGCTCGACCAGAAAAGGAACAAAAAAAGGCGAAAAATGGTCGTTTTCGAAAAAGGGTACTAGTAAAAAAAAAATAGTAAAAAAATGAAAAAAAAAATAGAACGAAGGTGAATTCCTCCCCTTTCATAATGCCGTTTATTAAATTAATTTTTTGTCAACTATCGGCGAAATAGCATAAAAAATCGTTCCGGAATGTTTTTGAACTTTTGTCCGGAAATGTTTCGCCGGTAGCGCGAATGATGTTAATAATACAAGTAAATTTTTGGTGAATTGCAAATAACCATTGTACATCTTTGAGTTCTTATCTATTTATTGTTGAAAAAGTCGACGATTTTGTTCTGCTTGAACGGAAGCTCGTTTCTTTGTTGCCAAATCCCGCAATCGTTTTAGAAGAAGAAGTTGCATTGAACAACATTCAGGCTGTGTTTCGTACGCCCCCCCCCCCCCCCTCCCTATTGCCGTAATACATAGAGCGTAATCGTTCGTATAACTGAGCATTCGGATGAACAAAATTATTGTTTAGATAATTGATATTTTGGATAACCCAAGTCGCCATTCGGATAATTGACGTTTCGGACAATCGACGCTCCATTGTAAAGTATACTTTACCATGAAAACGTAATATTTTCGTGTTGAAACTCGGTTGCGTTGGAAATAAAGTTTTCAAACGTATTAAAAACTGAAATATCGTTGAAGAAACGCTCAAGCCTGTGCCTTTGAAGATTGGCATCTTTGACGAATAAAAAAAGAAAAGGTGTAATACGTTTGTGCTACGTTTTTGTTTTTTGTTCAGTGGAGTGGACGACTTCGATTTCGGCGACGACGTTCATCAGTTGACCGTAGGCGACATAGAGGGTCTCGATCCTGAGTTGGGTCTAGGAAAGGAGGAACCGGACTCTTGGAGCGCGGCAATAGGACGAAGCGATGCTCTCAAACTTGTGGACGGTTGCGAGCGCGAAGTTAAACGTCAAGAGCACATTTACGAATTCGTACTCACCGAGAAGCATCACTGTCTCGTGTTACTCGCTATGGAGAGGATATTCGCCGAGGGACTTCGACGACACTTTCGTCTCGGTCCACCCGATCTCGAGAGAATGTTTCCAAGATTGCGCGATCTCATCGATATACATCTGCGCTTCTTGCTGAAATTGCGCAAACGACAGAGCTCCCATCCGGTCGTACCGACCATCGCTGATATACTCGTTGATCAGTTCGCGTCTGAGAATTCGTCCCGCATGAAGAGCGCCTACGGGGAATTTTGCAGTCGTCACAGGGACGCTGTTGATTCTTACAAGTATTATTTGCGACACGATCCACGTTTCGCACGTTTCGTTCGACTCTGCCAGGTAAAAAGATTCCAGCTCCGTAATAAAATGTTATTATTTATTCGTTAAACGAATTGTAACTTGTGCATCGCGGCGTTTATCATCTCGTGATTCTGGTTTTTCCGTGAGCATCCTCGCGAAGGGAGCTTTCTCGAGTTTTTTCTTACAGTAGAACTTCGATTATACGAATCAATTGGAACTGAAGATGGTTCGGATAATCGAAACGCCATTTTTTTCTGAAGGGATAATATACAACAGAAATTGAAATACACAATCTATATCAAATATATATATATATATATATATATATATGGGGCATTCCATACCAATTCGACCTGGGTCTGACCCTCGACCCCTCAAATCTGGTTCCCGATTTTTCCTATCATTACTCTCACTCTATCAAGCAATTACAATTTTTTTCAGATTTTTCAAAATAAATTTGAGCGCGTCATGAATTTTTGAATTTTTTTTTTTTTTGAACACCTCGATGGCCGTAATCGAAAAATCTGAAAAAATTCCCAAAAATACAGTGTCAGATATAAAAAATGTTGGTGTAAAATTCATAATGTCTGGGCTTTTGCTTCAACCCGTTTTTTAGCTTTTTGAGCAAAAAAAAATGAAAAAAATAAGAAGCAGAGGTCAATTTACTGTAGACTGTTGCTCGAAATTTTGTATGCATAGTACCAGATTTGTTTGGGTTTGTTTGGGTTCACTGTTCATGACCGCTTTCAATTAATCATGATTTTACGATGATATTACAGAAAAAAAATGCTTTAAAAAATCCTTAAAAATTTCCAAAAACCGTTCGCCATCATCAAAAATATTCAAGCTACTGTCTGCAGTAGTAGTTCAATAGTAGTTTAGAGTGTACCGAACCTCACCAGGCATCTTACGCTTATTGTTAGTGCAATTCGCATCATTTCCAAATCCCTAATTAGGGTTTTTGTCAACCATGATAAAAAAAAAATTTGAAAATTACAAAATACACTTTAGAAAGATCGGAGAATTTTTTTTTTTAATCTGGTACTATGCATACAAAATTTCGAGCAACAGTCTACAGTAAATTGACCTCTGCTTCTTATTTTTTTCATTTTTTTTTGCTCAAAAAGCTAAAAAAACGGGTTGAAGCAAAAGCCCAGACATTATGAATTTTACACCAACATTTTTTATATCTGACACTGTATTTTTGAGAATTTTTAAAGATTTTTCGATTACGGCCATCGAGGTGTTCAAAAAAAAAATTCAAAAATTCATGACGCGCTCAAATTTATTTCGAAAAATCTGAAAAAAAATTGTAATTGCTTGATAGAGTGAGAGTAATGATAGGAAAAATCGGGAACCAGATTTGAGGGGTCGAGGGTCAGACCCAGGTCGAATTGGTATGGAATGCCCTATATATATACAGGGTGGACCACGCAACGTGTGCACCTCTTTTACGACCAAAATATGCGTTGCACAAAAAAATGTTTTATACAAAAGTTACATGGTTTATAAGGCTACACTATGTCGTGCATTTATTTTTTTTTATAGGTGGAGGCACTTCGAAGATTTGAAGGTCAACTTTATTTTTTCAAATGGAATGCTATATTTTTTATAGCGTAATATGATAGAGTATCGAATTCTGAGTAAAAAAGTATGGACCTTTATTAGCCCTAGAGTTAATAGCTAACGAGTAATTTCACTTTATTACTTTAAAATTTTCTTCACGTAATATCAAGTTGGAGATTCATTCATTCATTTTCACTTTTATCTTTCTGATAATAATCACGCACAATCACCGAAGGATACTTTAATACTGGATTACAATCATTGAGAAGATTGTGAATCATGATAAGTGTGTGTGATGTGGTAAATGTGTTCATATTGATAAACACTGTGATGTAAACACTGCCATTCAGAAATTTGTAGTAGATTTGAATCTCCAACTTGATATTACGTGAAGAAAATTTTAAAGTAATTAAGTGAAATTACTCTTTAGCTATTAACTCTAGGGCTAATAAAGGTCTATACTTTTTTTTACTCAGAATTCGATACTCTATCATATTACGCTATAAAAAATATAGCATTCCATTTGAAAAAATAAAGTTGACCTTCAAATCTTCGAAGCGCCTCCACCTATAAAAAAAAATAAATGCACCACATAGTGTAGCCTTATAAACCACGTAATTTTTGCATAAAACATTTTCTCGTGCAACGCATATTTTGGTCGTAAAAGAGGTGCACACGTTGCGTGGTCCAACCTGTATATATAATAGGTGTAGTAAAAAGGAATCCATTATTTTTGCATGAAATTGAAGGCAAAAATAATGGATTTCTTTTTACCACACCTAATATATTCGCTAGTTACAAAAATTAAGGCAAGATCCTCTTAGTGATTTGACAGTTTTTCATAAAAATTTTAACATTTTTTCACACTATTTCAATACAAGGCTTTTTTTTTTAATTGTAAATTTTATAGGAACGGTGTAGACGATCGTTTTAAAATTGCGTTTTAAAGGTGCATTCAGTATATGAGAAAGAATTTACTGTATAAATTTGAATCAAATGGTAACATTTCACCAATTGTCCCGAAAGTCCTTGGCAAAATTTTCTCTTTGTATAATTTTTAAAGAACCAATTATAAATTTTCATCAAAGTTGATGAACGTTTGAAAAATCAGCTTGAAAGTTCCCATATAAGTTTTGCCCTGACACGATGGTGTTGGCTCTTAAACGATTCGTTTCTCGGCATCCTGTGACGTATCCCACGCGATGGAAAGTTCAACGCTATTCGTTTTACGACCATTTTCAGACCAATCCATTGCTCAAGAAGAAAGGAATACCCGAATGTATATTGTTCGTGACTCAGCGATTGACGAAGTATCCGTTGCTCGTGGAGCCTCTCATAAAGACAAGCACGAGCTCGAACGAGACGACGAACCTTCGCGAGGCGCTTGGCCTAGTGAAGGAGATACTCGGTGACGTGGACGCTTGCGTCGCCGACAAGGAGCGAGAGGATCGAAAGTTGGAAATTTACAACAGGTAAAGTGCAACAGGTGACGATCATTGATTCACTCGATGTTTCATTCACACGTGTGTGACTTGTATTTGGTATCGGTATCTTTTGTTTCGTTCTCCCCACGGTTCGATACTTTCAGAATCGATGCCAAATCGTTCGCCATGCATCGGGGCGTTAAATTCAAGAAATCCGACATATTGGCCTTCAACCGAGTGCTGAAATTTGAGGGTACGGCTTATCTGATGCAAGGCAGAGGTAAAATGGCACCGGTAGTCGTTGTCGTTCTTTCCGACGTATTGTTCTTTCTCGCCGAGACGAGAGATCAGAAGTACGCGTTTTTCGTGCCGGACAACAAGGCCGGCGTTGTTTCGTTGCAAAAGTTACTCGTACGCGAGAAAGCTGGACAAGAGTCGCGTGGTATTTATCTCATAAGCAGCAATCCAGCCGAGCCCGAAATGTTTGAGCTCAAAGTGCAAAAACCGAAGGACAAACTATTGTGGATCCAATCGATACGCACCGCGGTCGAGGTGTGTCCTCAGGATGCCGAGTGCGACGCGTTGGGCGAAAATAGCGGCAGCGAATTGCCGGATACTCGCTCCTCGTCGATATCGTTGATATCGGCCGATGAAAGAATGCGCATTGCCAAAGCCAAGGAGGTTCACATTCAAGGAATCGTGGGTACGTGTGACTTCGTACATTTTCATTTGCTGGCATACCGCAGCGGAAATTATGTCTTATTGGTTGAAATCAGAGTTGTGAATAATGCATTATTTTGATAATGCATTACTGTATACATTACAAATTACAAAAGTAATATGTAATGGATATATGTTCCATTACAAATTACAAAAGTAATGTGTAATGGATATACGTTCCATTACAAATTACAAAAGTAATGTGTAATGGACATATGTTCCATTACAAATGACAAAAGTAATGTGTAATGGATGTGTGTTCCATTACAAATAAGAAAAGTAATGTGCAATGAATGCATGTTCCGTTACAAATTACAAAAAGTAATGTGTAATGGTTGCATGATCCATTACAAATTTCAAAAAGTAATGTGTAATGGACGCATGTTCCATTACAAATTGAAAAAGTTATGTATGATTAATGAGTGCTTCATTAAAAAATACAATTACAATAAGGTAATTCGTAGTGAAGAATATTCCATCACAAATGGAGAATATTCCATCACAAGAAAAACGAATTTACTTAAAACAAATTTCAATGAGCGAAATAAAATAATCAGATAGCAATGTGCAAATTTCTAATGTGAGCACGGCAATTTTTCTATTTGTAATGGAATATTCTCCACTACAAATTACTTTTTATCCATTGTAGTTTGTAATGGAACATGCATCCATTACAAATTACTTTTTGAAATTTGTAATGGAACGTGCATCCATTACTCATTACTTTTTGAAATTTGTAATGGATCATGCAACCATTACAGATTACTTTTTGAAATTTGTAATGGATCATGCAACCATTACACACTACTTTTCTCATTTGTAATGGAACACACATACATTACACATTACTTTTGTAATTTGTAATGGAGAACTTATCCAATACACATTATTTAAAGTAATGAGTAATGCATTATTTTAAAATTACTATTTTCACAACTCTGGTTGAAATCCCGTGGCTTAAGGAGGTACGATCATTAAGAAAAATTCATCCTTCGGGAGTGAATTTTTTTTATACGATGTTGACGAATACGTTATGCACTCATTGGAAAATTTTGAACTATATTGACCGTTCAGTTTTTTTTTTTTTTTCGTAATAAAATTGCAATTCGAGCACTTTGAGCTAGTGAAGCACGTCGTCTTATGGAGACGGTCGACCGGAAGTGCGGTGATCACGGCTCTGCTTGCTCACGTATCCAACTAAGGTCGTTGGAAAACTGAAATTTGATTAATTATACATAATAGATATTGTAAAAAAAATCGATGATTCGAACTTCACCGTGTAGCTCAAGCACTACATTATAAAACAGTTTCAACTTCCGCTTGAATATTATCATAATGACGAAATGGCGACCACAGACTAGCGCTTTCATGCTTCTATCCATATGCCCTTTATTCCCGCCTTCATTTTCCATATGTAGCTAGGAATACGCCCCAATAATATTCATATATATATATATATATCTTTTTTATTTTATGAATTTCCGTACACTTTTATGGTACAGGTGAATTGAGAAAAAAGGATACCGAGCAAGCTCTGCTCCTCGAGGAAAAGATCAGCTTGCAAATGAGATTATTGTCGGCCTCGCATGTTTGGAACGAGAACGACAGTGAGAGCGATAACATCGAGAGATTCGAGCGGGAGGTACCGGATTACACTCGGCTCGTACGCAACGAGGGTACCGATTCGACACAATTATGGCAAGAGGTACGACACGAGATATGACAGTAGAAAGAGTATTTAAAAAAACCTTGCAAAAAATAAAAGCATTTACAGGGTGTCTAGCGACCAGAAAAGTCATGAAAAAAGTCTTAAATGTCATGAAAAATTACGTTTACCTGATTTTTTTAAAGATCTCTGCAGCGCTTATTATCATGGCCGATTTTTGTATTAATTAATCCAAAACAATTTCAAATTCTCGCGGATTTGCGACAATCTACGGTATTAGAAAAAAAATGATTCGTTATCTCAACATATTAGTTTTTCTTTGTTATTCGTGTAAAGCGACTAGATGATATTACTCAAAGTTCCTTAATGTATGTAATATTTTTCCACATGTTCCCAAAATATATTTACAACAAACTGGAAATGATGTTTGTCTCACATTTTTAACTACACATGGAATTGTACAGTTTGGCGACTCTTCGTTTATTTTGAATACTTTTTATTGGCTCACAACACACATCTGCTTCAAAGAGCAGAATGTACATATAAAAATTTCGAAAATTGGTCGCACTAAAGAATTATAAAGTAACACCAGAAAGTCATTCTAAACGTCACGAAAAAATTCCTATACCGTGCCCTTAAAAATCCTTAAATGTCATGAAATTTCCGTTCTGATTAAAATTCGCCACCCTGATTTCAAAAATCACATTTAGCCGACATTTTCATCACGTGCGGCCTGCTCGTTGTATAAAAATAGAACCAGGGTTTGTTAATGCTCGCAGGTTGTTTGGGTTCGTTTGGGTTTGTTTGGGTTATATTGGCTGGTGTTACTTTATAACAATTATAAAGTAACACCAGAAAGTCATGCTAAACGTCACGAAAAAATTCCTATACCGTGCCCTTAAAAATCCTTAAATGTCATGAAATTTCCGTTCTGATTAAAATTCGCCACCCCGATTTCAAAAATTACATTTAGCCGACATTTTTATCACGTGCGGCCTGCTCGTTGTATAAAAATAGAACCAGGGTTTGTTATGCTCGCAGGTTGTTTGGGTTCGTTTGGGTTATATTGGTTGGTGTTACTTTATAACAATTATAAAGTAACACCAGAAAGTCATGCTAAACGTCACGAAAAAATTCCTATACCGTGCCCTTAAAAATCCTTAAATGTCATGAAATTTCCGTTCTGATTAAAATTCGCCACCCCGATTTCAAAAATTACATTTAGCCGACATTTTTATCACGTGCGGCCTGCTCGTTGTATAAAAATAGAACCAGGGTTTGTTAATGCTCGCAGGTTGTTTGGGTTCGTTTGGGTTTGTTTGGGTTATATTGGTTGGTGTTACTTTATAACAATTATAAAGTAACACCAGAAAGTCATGCTAAACGTCACGAAAAAATTCCTATACCGTGCCCTTAAAAATCCTTAAATGTCATGAAATTTCAGTTCTGATTAAAATTCGCCACCCTGATTTCCAAAATTACATTTAGCCGACTTTTTTATCACGTGCGGCCTGCTCGTTGTATAAAAATAGAACCAGGGTTTGTTAATGCTCGCAGGTTGTAGTTGCCGTTCAGGAAGCCACGCGACTTGCGAGTTCCTTATCGTACAGCGCCGGAGGAGCATCCCTGTCGAGGAGTTTGAGCTCCGCCGGCGAAAGGCATACCGACGCCTACGTACCAGCCTCGCTGTGCACTCCCCGCAGAGCCGAGACTTTTGCCGGTTTTGATCACAATAAGGTACACGAAGGCTGTCTTTCTATGCAGATAGCTGGTTTTTTCTTTTTTCTACCGAATATTTCTTTTAAACAAATTAACACTACGAGAAAAAGGAAAAGACACGCTACTAACGTCTCATTTTTTTATTTTCGCAAAAAAATTTATCGAGATTCGGACATGTCTAATTTTTTTGACTAATTTGAAATTTGCGAGACTGAATTTTCCGATTAGATATTTACGTGGAAAATCCTCAAATACGAGGTTGAATAATTTTTCTAATTGATCGTCCATCGTCCATCCGTAGGAGAGATATCCTTGGCGCGACTCGGCAGCACTGCACAATGTAATGGCACCGCCGAAGCCGAGTGAGCCCATGAAGGACGAAAGAAACGAAGGAAGAGCGCACGATTTGCCGGAAGCCAACAAGGATCAACTATTGGCGGCTGTTCATTTGTCTCATTACGTTTACATTCTGCTCTGTATAATAAGCAATCAGATGACTACCATAGACAGTCTACAAGCTCAATTGACGTCCCGGAAGGAAGGCAGTATCGGCAAAAGTTCCGCCAATCGGCCCAATCCGAATCGTCAATTGGAAGAGCTGCGCAATCTTCAGGATCAGCTGAGCCGCGAGAAAGCGGCTTTTCGTGCCACTTGCCAGCAAGAGCGGGGCCAGCTTCAAGAGGAGAAGAGCGAATTATTGAGGCTACGGGAGCAAGTCGCGGCTGAACAGAGAGACGTGACGCAACAACGCGATCAGTTGTATCGTCGCCTCGAGGCGCTCGAACGTCAGGGCGTCTCGCTGGTGACACCGGCCACCGTTGGGCCAACCACCGCTCACGTCTCCCATCCTCCTCCCGGCACGGACACTTTGCAATCGAGAAAGTCGCAAATCGAAGGCAAACGAATACCGCTAAACCTCATCAGCGCGACTAATCAACAAAAAGTCCAGAGCAGCTTGCCACCCGTTAAACAACAACTTCCGCTCAAACTTGCCAGCGGCAGTAACAACAATAACACGAGGTAGGCGCGATGGACAAACCTCAACAAATCCAAACAAACCTCAACAAATCCAAACAAACCTCAACAAATCCAAACAAACCTCAACAAATCCAAACAAACCTCAACAAATCCAAACAAACCTCAACAAACCCAAACAAACTTCAACGAACCCAAACAAACCTCAACAAACCCAAACCCCACCAACATTGTAATTTACAACCAAAATATACATCTTTAAAAGCATCTTCAATGCTAAAAAAGTGACGCACTGTGCCCCACCTTCCCCTACCCCGTATACACGCATCAGTCGGCCGAGTTTGTAGGTCTTTGATCATTCCCAACGATAATACACACGCGAGGCAAAATATTCTATCCAGCAATATAATGTATTCCAATTTATCGAGCATAGCACACATTGTCACGATTCATTGTTCTTGTAAAAGTGTTACAAGCCCCTATTGAAACCGAGCATATGCCCTCTCGTTACTTGTGGTCTTGCACGATGAATAATGATATATACGTGTACAAACAGAAGCGGAAATGCGACGAGCAACAATAGTCCCGATCGTCACGCACGCGCAGGAAGCAGTCCAGCAGCGATAACAGGCTCTGCGTACTCGTCACCGGAGCTCGGCAATAGCCACAACAACGGTAATATCTGCCAGGCACAATCGTCGAATCGTCCATTGCGAATAACCCGATCGCCACCTGAGCCCTATCATCAGCAACATCATCAACAACAACAACAACAACAACAACAACAACAACAAAATCAACAACCCCGACCGGAGCAGCAACAACAACCGATGGAAGAGGAAGTCATATTTTTCTGACGGCTTTTTCGTTTCGGCAGGAAGCATTCGCGACCGCCCCGATCAACGCCGAGTCAATTGGACACAACAATAACGACGACCCCAACCCCCTCGCGCAGTCAGTCACGCGAGGCTCAGCCGCGCAATCGCGTCAAGTCTTTTTGACTTTCGAAAATTGGTCGCTGAGACGAGGTTGACGACGAGCACGTCTATTATTCATACAAAACTCACGTGCAAAATCTTATTTTCGCCCTCTTCGTTAGATTGTCGCAAAAAATCTATCGTCCTGACGCATAAAATCGTTCGAACGAACACGAATCGCGTAATTTCGTGGTAGTGATAAAAAAAAAAAAAAAAAAAAAAAATCACGATATACGCGAGTTTGTTCTCGTGTGTGATTGAGATTTGTTCACGCTTCAATTTCCTTTCGGGGCTTTATCGAACGTTAGGTTTTGCACAGTTGTTACTAATCTTTATTCATCTCGGCGAGTATATACATAGAGGTGCAATGGTCGAACATTTGTCTCTCCTTACAGGGGGGGGGGGGGGGGGGGGGCGTGGAGGGGGGACGCGAGATCGAGACAGAGGTTGCTGGACCTGATGAATTTTGTCCAATAATCGAAACGCGCTGCGAACAAAAAGAAAGCTATTCACAGACAACACACACAGAAAAAATAATACGGGCGCGCGTGAACACACATACAACACATTCCACATTTGTTATCAACTAATCTGTTAGACGGATCATGCACGAACTGCAGTGTCAAAAAAAAAAGGATCAGTTCATGATCCAGATCATCGGAGTGCTCAAAGAAAAGGGCAATAATGATTAATCGCTCGAGCGACGTGTATTATTAACTTGATAAAAAGGAAGTTCTGTAAAGAAAGAAAAAGAAAAATACGAGAAATAGCGGGATAGAATTATCCCGTTAACGACTCGAGAAATCACTGTAGAATTAGCATTTCTCAAAAGTATTCCGGATGAGTATTAGCGGTTAGCGTTTAAACAATTGCGAAACCCGGAAACTACGATTTTCTTTACCCTCGTCTTTTTTTTTTCTTCTCGTTTCACTTTGCTGGCCGGAGACTGAATGCGTTTTAGACGCATACTCGAGAGAATAGATTCGCTCTTGAGACACGGGATGTGAGAATCATGTCGTAAATTTGGAGATCCCGTTTTTTTTTTTTAACTTTTTGTTTTCAGGCCAACGTCACTCTTCTTTCCAGCTGACGAAAAAGAAAAATTATATAGATTATTCTTTTGAAAAAAAAACTGAAAAAAAAAGAAACGTTTCGTTTAATGAAAAGCTAAAACTATTCGAGGAAAATGGCCCGTGCGACCGCTCATTTTAGACAAACGAATTAAACTCCTGTTCCAACATTTTCAAAATGAAGCTTCCCCTTAGCCTTTTATCGTCGAATTGCGAGAAAGTCAAGAGCAGCTTCATAAAAGGAACAAAACGTGAACAGAGAGTTGACGATTCTGTACTTTTGATTCGCAGTCTCCGGGACAAAAAAAAAAGAATGAATTCCTATCTTAGATCGAAATTGGCGAAAAGTAAATTGATCGTTGAACGACGAAATCGTTTTCAGACGTTGCACGCGATCGTAATTAATTAGCGACGACGAATAATGTTGAATCCGTATATTTCGATACTACCGCGTAATATATACATATAATAATATACCTTTACTCTCATCTATGTACATAAGTGCACGCGTGATGCGTTTTGACGAGTATAGGATTATCGAACTGTACAGATTGTATATATATATATATATATATATATATATATATATATATATATATATATATATTATAGCATGTGCAGTGTTTCCTGTATTATCATTTTCGGTTGAATTTACGTTATTTCTATGATATATCGTACGAATCGTCGGAGTACTCGGACGTGGAAAATTGTTCGTACACATATTCAAGTGAAATTCGCACGGATAAAGTTTCGATTTAAATCTAAATTCTTCCTGTATTCCGTAAAAGAAAAATAGCGTTAGCAATTTTCAGAAGAAAAAAAAAATACATTTTCTGCATGCTTGTGAACAATTCGCAAAGTGCTTTTGCGGCTGAATTCTGTCAGTTTTGCATTTGCGTTATTGAGCCCCTCTCATAAATTACTCATCATTTATTTGAGAACCGATTTTCGGCAAATTTCGCGTAACTCAATTTTGGACAATGGAAACGTTTACTGTTTTAAAATTCCCGGGCATTAATAAACTTTTCGTTGGTTGACACCGCCAACATCTATTTTGATGTTGAGCATAATGACGTTTTATATTCACTTAGTAAGCATCATTTAAGAATCAAACCCCGCATTATGATTATTAAAAAAGTTGCTGAATTTCTTTGAAAAAAAAAAAAGGATAAAAAATCGCAAAAAAATAATTCATCGATTCACTTTCTCTTTGCAATCGTCGTTATTTTTCCTTGCTTCAAGTATTTGTCGAGAAATCTAGCTTCAGCACCTTCCGGGACTTTTCCTCTTTGAAGGCTGGTAAAAACAATTTTTTAGACTGCAGTACTCTGATCGCCCGAACTATAACTGCAGAAGTTTAACTCGAGTCAACACGTGATTGATTAAATATTCGATTTAACTTTCTTTTCAATAATATGCATTTTTCTTACGCGCTCGTATATTATTGTGGATTCTGCGTTAATGATGAAAAATGATTAAACGTCAAATTAAAGGGTATCGAATTGAAATCTGAACGAAATAAAATGGCGTCGAATTAAGAAAAAAAAAAATCATCAATAATGTATAAAACACTTCGCTGCCCGAGTGTGCGTTTAATCTACTTTTTCGTGTGTCCATTGAATTATACGATCGAAACTTTCGTTTCTTTTTTTTTTTTTTCAAATTTACCAAACTCAAATCAAACGGTCCGACCGACTTTTATTTGTCGCATTATTTTCCGACTTTTCTGTACAATACGCAGGATACATATATACACACATACATATTACCATAGTGTAGAAAAAAAAAAAAGATGCTCTATGCACTTTTTTTTTAGACACCAGATTAACGATTTGTAGCGAGTACACATCTTTGTTATACCGAAAGTTTTAGGATAAACCGCGTAGTTATATTCCTATACGAGAGGTAACAATAACAGAGATCGAGTGTTCGCCGTTGAACGCGCCACTCTGCAACGGGAATTGTTACGACACCGAGTGCGCGTTATGGAGGTGCTTCGGAAAACGAATATCAATTTGCGCAAAAGGTTGAATTGGCTGTAGAATTGTGACTATCGGTACGAAACTAAGAAAAGACTTCACAGCAATCTCTCGTCGTGAAGTCGAGTCCATTGATTATCGATCCTAATGAATACGGATAGATAATACCTTGAATCACAATTGGAGACAAATTCGCACCGAACATCGCCTAGTTCGTAGTCATCTTTTAAGGAGACAAATTTGCATTTCGCTTTTTTTTTCTTACCCACAATTATCAAGTCAAGCTTTTGTGATTGAATCCTCAGAGCTCGTTCCATCGGATGAAAGTTTCTCGGGGATTTCTTGTGAGGCAAATGTTGAATGATATACTCGCTGTTCGATAAATTTTCCAACATTAATATTATTGCGGTAAAAAGCAAATGGTTTTCATCCACAAACGATGCACGGTTATTTTATGTCTGTTTCGGTTAATTGAGAATCTTTTTTTTTTCCTTTCCTTTCACGAATGTGATCAAACGGTGGACAATAGCTAGAGCAAGCGACTATTGTGGATTGTTGTACCCTGAGAGAAGAAAAAACCGAAATGTACAACGTTCTCGAAAAAAACAAAAAAAAAAGCAATGAACTAAGCGATTCCTCCTCGCCTTTCCAAATTATAATTGGACACTCGCATTGGACTGAAAAAAAAAAAATGGTAATCAAAGTCATTCGTTATCGTAGATATCTTAGAATGCATACTTCATTGGAAGACTTCGGAATTTGCATCCAGTACATCCTTAGCAAAAAAAAAACATTTTTAGCGTCTCTTGGTTGAAAAATAAGTTATTTCCCTCCAAGCTTGTTTCAACTATATATACCAGCTCGAGACACTCGAAGAGTGAACATCGACGAGACTCGATTGTACAGTGAGTTAACGGGGCGAGGAGATCAAGAAAAGAGATTAAAAAAAAAAAACAAAGTTGAAAATGCACACATCGAGAAATTTTGCTGGGAGAACTGACGAACCGTCGTTCAAAGAGAAAGAAAAAAAAAAAGTGATTCTATACCTCCCAATCTGGTATCTGGGAGATCTATAGAAAATTCACTGCCAAACGTTGTTATCCTTCGATAATCCCCTTTTCTAATAGAAATCCCTTAATTTCGAATGACTTCGTACGATCGCGACAATGACGGCTTCACCTGTAATACGCGACTCGAATAAATGTCGATTTATTTGCGGAGAGAAGCATTGGATCGGTTCGTTTTAACGACACTTTCTACACTCTCGCCGGAAACAGTAATAAAAAGTCCGCGGAAGGTGCAAGCAGTGGAGAAAAATGTTGCTAAAACCGACAAGATCGAATGATACGTATTTGCATAAGATAGAAGAGAGCTCGATGTAGAGAGAATGTGAATCCAACATAAAAAAAAAGATGGTATCGCTCTATTGGAATCTTTGTCGTTGGATGGACAACCGAGCGCATACGCTTCATCTCGTTTCGGCTTGATAGTTTGAACGACCTATAGGAAACATACGCGTCATTAGCCTCTTGCAAACTCGTCGCGAGACGAACAAGAACTTTGAGATATGACGATTCCTCGAGCCAACTTTACAATGGATAAGATCGTGAGCGTGCAATATGTACTGTATCGAAGGATTGTAGAAAAATGGAAAAACAAAAATGGATGCGGTTGCACGGGGAATTACGAGTTAAAGATCGGTAATACGAATTTGAGATCCGAAAGAGCAAACATTTAACGGTCAGTATAGACTAAACGACTACGGGAATAAAAACAAATAAATATATATCTCAATACGCTAATTGCTAGTAAAAAAAACAAAAAAAAAAACTCTTTCCAAACAATCGTGGTGACAATAGTATTTGTTATTCCGTAGTATTCGAGAGTAAAATACATATACATACGTATTATACGTGAGTTTGTGTGTGCATGTGCGTATGCGTGTGTGCGTGTATACATTATTAACATGTATAATAAAAAAAAGCATATGATATCGTGGGACGTTACAAATGGGAGCGAAGAAAAAGAAACCTCGTTGTTACTGCATTGTTGTGTATGGAGTAAAAAAAAAAAAAGAAATCGCGCAAGTTCGTTGATAATATTGCAAATTTATTCGTTATTAGTCTTTAAAGGTAAATCTCTTGTAGACGAGGACGATGCACCGATTGATCAAATTGCAGATTAAACGTGACAGAAAGGAAAGCAAAAAGGAATAGAAAGAACGAACGTTTTATTCGAAAAGTGATTGAGCAGTTGATGGATTAATCGGGAAAAATCATTTTTATCAGCACACCGCTTGAGTTGAACTCCAAGAGCTAAATTATCGCCTCTGCGCGGCGCTAAGAATATAAAAAAAAAAAACAATTGTTACGCATAAAACAAAAAATAATAGAAAGAAAAATCGTGACGACAGTTGTACCTGTTAAAACTGTTGGGCATCAAGTTTTTCACGGCCTATCTAAACAGCTTCTTTTCTTTCAACTGTATAATTTCTCATTTTTTTTCCAACTCCTCTTTTTTTCTTTCTTTCTTAATTCCGCGGCTCATTGGTTGGCCCCGTTGAAAGTTAAATATGTAAAAAGTCAGTGTTTTACGAGTGACTAGCGAATCATAATTACGTCCCCGAATACGGATACATTACGTGGGAAGTATTTTTGTACGTTTACTCTGTGCTACTTTACTCTAACGAAAAAAAGGGCGGGGGGGGGGGGGGAGGGGTGGAAGAAAGAAAAAAAAACTATATCTATTGTTATCATTGCGATACTGGCTATATTGTATCGGTAACCGCCTCTATACGGTTTAAAAGTCTCTATTCTACATTGCGATTATGATATTTTCATATTTCACCTTATATTCATGATAAAAAAAAAAATCACGCGCGATCCGTGTCGAACCGCGTATGATTTTAAGCGTAAAATTGTGTAACTGTTGTGTAAAAGCGCGATTATACGTGAGGGATGATGATGAAGAAACGCTCCTGTTGACCTTTATATTTATGTATAACTTCTCGATGTACGACAAAAACAAAACAAAAAAAAAACTGTTGCATTTCCGTCAAAGACTTATATATTACTTATATTACAAGACTTATTACGTATTATTATTCAATTTCGTCACAATAATGCATTTAAAACGAAGAAAACTAAACTACGCCCAAGCTATTTACAAGATTTTATTCTTCTTTCGCTTTTGTAAGGAAATGAAAAATATATATATATATATATATATACACACATATATACAATTCGCGGCGTGTTACGACGAGGCAATTTTATATATTTATTCCTGTTGATTCATGTATAAAGCGTAACGCTTAGAACTTATTGAGAGCGATCTGTAAAGAAAAAGGGACACGATTTATACGCAATGCGAACGAACAAAAAAGAGACAATTGCTCGTAATTATATACGAAGAAAAAAAAAAAAACAAAAAAACAAAAGACGAGCCTTTCGAAAGGCTTGTCGGGTGAAAAAACAAAAAGAAACGGTGAGAAAAAAATGAGAGATATAGAAAGAGTGACGGATTGAAATATAACAGAACTGCATTTCAGTTCGCCCTATATTTTCTAACGACGACTTACTATTACTCTGTTCTTTTCTTCTTCTTCGATAAATCCGCGTAACTGCTATTGGACTCAGTCCTAAAGACTATTTACACTATACACTCTTTTTTTTTCTCTCTCTATCTCTATCTCTCTCTCTAAATCATTGCTACTATTTAACTATCATTTACCGATGAATAAGTAGCCCCTTCAAGAAATAATATTTATTATAAATGTACATACAACAGTTATTGTAATAAAAGAAGAAAAAAAAAAAAAGGATGAGCGAATGTGACTCCGTTGATTTTCGATCTTACCAACTTTTATATCTATAGAAACTTGATGAAATTAATAATGATTTTTGATCGTTAATTCCGCTCGCGTTGTACTTCGGTACTCGTAATAAGCTATGTTTTTTTCTTTTCTTTCTTATAATCAAATATGCAACTTCTGGTACTATAATTTCGTGCGCGCCGGGTCCGCGTGTGTATTTCGAAAGCTTCGAATAATTGACTTAAAATATGCTGTACTTTAAGTTGACGTAACAATACAACTGCACGCGAAAATATCATACTAAACTTGATTGGCAACTCTGAGTTGTACGATATCAAATACATTTTTTTTAATGTGCACACCGTTCTCCGTACCCTTATTTACTCATGTTCACATATAATTCTTCTTTTTAAATAAAGCAATCCGCAGGAAAATGATTGATTAGTTTTATTGAACGTACGGATTGCATTCCTCAAATGGGTTATTGCATGATTTTTTTTTCTTTCATTGTACAAATCATGTGCGGTTTTTAAAACAAAAGTGCTTTTTTTTTTTAATTGACAATTAACAAAAATATAGCACTTTGAAACCAGTATTGGGCAAAATTCAATTGCTAGGGTAACTAAAGGTTAACAATTCATTGTTAATCACGACTATGACAATTAACAATTAATTGTAATTGTGACAACGCAGCATTAACAATTAATGATTAATTGCTGTAGTCGCAATTAACAATTAATCAATTGTTAATCGTGACTTTCCACAATTAGAAACTAATCAATTTTCAATATTTCTGGTGTATTTGATCTTGGTGTATTTTAATTAAGAATACAGATGTTTTGGATGTCTAATGAGATATTGAAGAATACAGATATAGAATAGAGAAGTTTCGAATACGAAAGATTGTGGAATGGAGATATTTAAAAGTAGCGATATTTCAGAAGTGAGTTACTGCGGCATAGTGATGTTACAGCAGACAAATGTTTTAAACATGAGATATTTTGGTATAGAGATGCTTCTGATTAAACCTGCTCCAGAATAGAGATATTTAAGAAGAGAGATGTCTGAGAATAGTGAAATAAAAAATAGAGTTGTCCTACCGAAGCAACACATCTAGCTCCTCTTAACTTAAGGCCGGATCCTGAATTAGAAGGACCAAAAAATCGATTTTTTTTTAATTGTTTAAATCTATTCCTGATGTATCTAAAAATGTCTAGACAAAGTTTTATAGCCCAATTCGAAATATTTCCAAAGATACAGCACTGAACGTAGTGGAGTGTCGAGCAGGTATACGGGCGCTCGGGCAGTTAGGGCGCCCGTTTTCTCGAGTTTTCGTTTTTACGATTTTTCTAATTTGGCGTACGTGATTACAAAAAAACTAGAAGTCCAATCGAAACAAACCAAAGCTTGTTCGCTTCAGTATCGTTTTCTTTTCTATTTGAATTAAAAACATTGTCGAAAAAAAAATTCTTAACAATTTTTTTAGCAAGTTGAAATAATTTTTTTTTTTCACAAAAAGCACATTTTCTACTTCAAACCCGAAAAAACATTCAAATTTCAAAATTTTTTTCGTTTTTTTTAGTTCATATAGAAGAAAAATATGGCACAATTGAAATGGTTTTTGGTTTTTTTGTTTCAGATGAAAATTACGAGCTCCATTTGTCACGCCGCATGGAAACAGCAGTGGCACGAATGTGCATAAAAATCGGTTGCCTGTTGATATTTTTCTTTAAAAAAAATTGTTTTCTTATGTTCAGACATGTAATAAAATAATCTGAAAATTTCGCTAAACTTGCCTTTTTTTTTACCCGAAAAAAATTCCTCAAAATATCGATTTTTCGAACCGGCTAATTCAGGATCCCGCCTTAAACCTTTTCTGTCGCTTCTTTATTTTTATTATTCACAAAGAAATCAAAGTTTCAAAGTGTTATATCCTTTGTTAATGATTTTCAAAATGATTGAAAAAAAAATACTTTAGTTATAAAAACCACGTGATTTAAAAAACGTTACAGAATTCATTTATTTATTTAATGACCTAATTTTAGTCCCTTCTCTCCAAGTACGCAGGATTGAACAGGTAACGTTGAATGAAGCAATAAGTGAATACTGAGTTCGTAATATTGTATTTTTTTTTAAATAAAAATGTGAAGACGCTTACACTTTACGGATATTGTGAATATTGAGGCTCAATAAGGTTTCGGTCTCGTCTGTTTATCACGTTTTTTGCCGCTCAATTTTGTCAACGATCTGGACACTCCGTTACCCTCTGCCAGTTCATTTTCCTTCCACAGATTTAGAATGCCCATTTCACCACCAGTTACCAGACAACCGGACTGCAAAAAAATAAAAAAGGAATTTTTTCGTACTATTTCTTGCTCTCTTTCTCATCTCTTGATTCGTCATATTTGCTAAAACTCACTTTTTCGTGATACCAGCTATCTCGTACGAGCTGCTTGTTTCCCGGCAATTCGTAACACGTCTCCAAAGAATCATCCTCGACGATCAAACCACAGAGTTCGCTGATAAAAGAGGCAACATGCATAGCCATAACATTTCACGCACAAACGAATTTTTACGTACTTTTTATCGTTATTTTACTCACTGATTGGTGCTAGTTGAGCCAGCAAGCAGAAACGGTTGACCAAGGACATTGTTACTGTGCATCCTGACTACGTATGAAGAGTCGACATCGAAATTCTAGAACGAGTCAATTGAATGCGATGTTTCGTGAGGAATTTTTCAGTACATCGAAACATTTGTCGAGCATGTACAAAGTTAAAAAAAAAAAAAAGGGTAGCTGCTTCGTGACTCGTTTCTTTTTATTCCTGTGACTTAAGGCCGGATCCTGAATTAGAAGGTCCAAAAAATCGATTTTTTTTTAATTGTTTAAATCTATTCCTGATGTATCTAAGAATGTCTAGACAAAGTTTTATAGCCCAATTCGAAATATTTCCAAAGATACAGCACTAAACGTAGTGGAGTGTCGAGCAGGTATACGGGCGCTCGGGCAGTTAGGGCGCCCGTTTTCTCGAGTTTTCGTTTTTACGATTTTTCGAATTTGGCGTATCTGATTACAAAAAAACTAGAAGTCCAATCGAAACAAACCAAAGCTTGTTCGCTTCAGTATCGTTTTCTTTTCTATTTGAACTAAAAACATTGTCGAAAAAAAAATTCTTATCAATTTTTTTAGCAAGTTGAAATAATTTTTTTTTTCACAAAAAGCACATTTTCTACTTCAAACCCGAAAAAACATTCAAATTTCAAAAAAAAAATCGTTTTTTTTTAGTTCATATAGAAGAAAAATATGTCACAATTAAAATGGTTTTTGGTTTTTTTGTTTCAGATGAAAATTACGAGCTCCATTTATCACGCCGCATGGAAACAGCAGTGGCACGAATGTGCATAAAAATCGGTTGCCTGTTGATATTTTTCTTTTAAAAAAAATTGTTTTCTTATGTTCAGACATGTAATAAAATAATCTGAAAATTTCGCTAAACTTGCTTTTTTTTTTACCCGAAAAAAATTCCTCAAAATATCGATTTTTCGAACCGGCTAATTCAGGATCCCGCCTTAACTGAATCCCGTTTATATATTTAAAAAAAAGGGTGAAAATGCTGGAGAAATACGTGGAAGAAACAAGCTGACTGTGAATATTGATAAAACTAAAATAATGATTTTTTAAAATAAAGGAAGCCAGAAGAGACGGAAAATGTGGATGTACAAGGTGGTACGATTGGAAATAGTCAAGGAATACAAGTACCTGTGAGTGTGGTTCTAAACGGGTAACCCTTTTGAGAAACACACGAAAATAATAACGGGAAAAAATACGAAAAGGATAAACGCATTATGGGTTTGTGCAAAAGTGCAAAAATAGGTAGTGTAAGAAGGAATCTAAACCTCGCTCAGGCATTAGCGAAAAGTGCGATGTTGTACGGAGTGGAGACGTGGGGGGGGGGGGGGGGGGGGGGGGGGGTGAAAGTGTACGGAACCAATAGGAAAACTACAGGGTAAATATATTAAAATGGCAATGGGTATAAGTGACAATACGCCTAGCTGCATATGGCAGCGGCAATAAGGGGCATAGGAAAAGAAGCATTGAAAAGAGCAGCAAACTACCTATATTAGATTATGAAAATGCTGGAAGATAGATGGCCAAAGAAGTGTTCGAAAGGAGAAGCCAAAACGATATTAAGATATTTCTGGATGGATATTAAAAAAAAAATCGCCAAAATTCTTGAAAATTTGAGGAATTATAGTCCTTGATAGAGTACATGAACTTATATTCAATAATACATGAATTATTTTCGAATTTTTCACCAAATAATTTAGTAGTTATAGACATATGAATTCAACACGGTCGTTTATGGGAAAACAGCTTCTGCATACGTTAATGGTTGCAAAACAAATGGAACTGAATCGCCGTAAATTCGAAAAATATTATATCATGAAGATTTAGGATCAACCGATTGCTAAGTTTCAAATAAATCGACTGAGTAATTGTCGATTAATGAATTAAAGTACTAAAGAGTATCGCCTTTTTAAACGATGAATTAATAGCAATTATTGGAAAACTCAATATATATATTGAGTTTTTGGGTAATTATTGATAAGAATAAGATGATCTGAACGTATTCATTGAATTTAAGGGGTTACGTGGGTTTGGAAATTTCAAAAAATTCATTTTTTAAATTATTTTATTATCTAATAGTACTGGGATAATAAAATTATCCATTAATGTCTAGAATATTATACGTAAGTTTTAAGTCAATTGGAGTAAAAGTCTAGGAGAGTGAGAGAGAGCCTTTGGGAATTCCCCCCGTTGGGAAAGACCGGCCGGGAGCGACGCAGGTATACGCATTTTTTTCAAAACACTATTTTTGAAGTCGGTGGACACGATTTCTCAAAAACTAATGTACCGATCTTATTGAAATTTTCCACACTTCTTCAAAATAGCATTGATTAGTGATTGAACGAAGGTTTGTTTGTTTTTTTTTTTTTTTTTTTCGATTGCAACTAATTTTACAATACGTAGTGTAAATTGTACCAAAAATTTAATTATTTTGCCAGTTGTCAAAGATTAGTACTCTATGTTCGCTGCAAAAAAATGACGCGCAATTTAAAATGTCAGGTCATTTTGAGACACCCTTTACTAGAAGGGGTGAAAATATTCTTTGTTATTTCACAGTCCGCTGAGTACTCTACAACAATTTCTAATTATAATTCAAAGTTAATATTTTTTTTCAAAATAATGCATTGTTCGTTCATTGATTTCGAAATTTGTCTTTTATCAAGTATTGCATACACAAAATTTTGTAAATCATTCTACGAACCACGAAAGTTCCGAGAGCTTCGCGCTCGAATTTTCCATACGGTTGCGCATCGTTGGTATCCCAAAGTTGCAACTCGTGGGTGTGGGTCGTGCACCAAATATCGCCGTTATCCAACCAGCCGAGCCTGTCCTTTTGCAACGATTCGGGGAGAATTATTATTCCGACCATACGACGTTTGATAGAATCCGAAATTGTTTGCCTATAAACTTACCACCGACGATTCTGTGTTCAGAGAGTACTTGAGGGCCAATTCTTCGCTGTTTTTCGTCAAATCGAAAACATTGATCAAACCGTCCGTACTGCCGGAGGCCAGATAATCCTGTTGCGTCGGATGAAACGACAGCGTTGTGATGTCGTCGATATGCGATTGCCAGTAACCGCCGAGCAAATTGCAATTCTCTTTCACTCTGCCATTGCTGTATCGCAGATCCCAGAAGAGAATAAACGCATCACCGCCGACGTGTTCGCTACCCGCAACGGCGAACCGGTCGTCGTTGCTTATGTCGAAACTGCTGAACGGCCTGAGTTTGCCATCAGGTGTAGAGTCTGAGAAACAATTTTTATAATCGATAGTGCATCTTTTGTACCAACCAGTGAATGGACAAAAACTGAGTTATATTTAAGGGGCCAGTCCACTTTGAAAATTTCAAAAAATCCATTTTTTTTTAACTGTTTTCGAAAGTACATACATTCAGAAATATTCTGTCAAAATTTTATGAAAATCCGAGCTCTCTAAGTTTTTATTTTTATTTTTTTTTTACCTGAACGTCAGGACCTCATTTCGTCTACCTGAGCGTATAGCGCGCTCGGCCGACCCATCGGCCGAGCGCGATGGGTCGGCCGATCAGAAAAGAGACCAGAACCAAACGAAAGGAAGCAAGACTTGAAGAAATCGACGATGATGAGCAGTCATAAGGGATTTTGTACGGTGCAGGAATTGCCGATTGAGTTTAGATAAGAGTTTGTTTGGGTTTGTTTGGGTTTGTTTGAGTTTAGATAAGAGTTTTTCATAGTATAAACTTCAAACGCGTTTTTCTCGAAACAACGTTTTCAAAATCTAGCTCCATCGTAGCTGTAAAACTAATGAACCGATTCTCTTGAAATTTGAACCACGTATTGTAAACATGATTCGCAACAAGATGACCCTCGATGGTTTTAAAATTTTGATTTTTACTCTTTTTTTTTGCGAAAAACTGCGAAAAAAACGCGTTTTTTTTACTTTTTTCGTTTTTCATCTGCCATTTTTTTATTTTTTGATAAAACTTTATATCCGAGGGTCATTTTGTAGCTGGTGTCATACTGAATCTAATGGACTTTGATTTTTTTGTTTCAGACAAGCCGTTCCCGAGTTGTGATGGAGCTACCTAGCCCACCTATTTTTGAGGCGTTACGTTAAACTATAGTTTTTGTACTTAAAAATGAATAAAAATGAATTGTACATTTTTTAAAAATGTATTTCGAGACTTTATTTATCAAGCCCAACAACTTTTATATTCATATCTTTTATAAAATACTCAAAAAAAAAAATCACGAAAATAGCCTTTTTTCGTGGCTCCAAAGTGGACTGGCCCCTTAATTCCGGCTCAATAAGTACTAGTTTTATCTATCTACTTTAAGAAACAAATTTTTTTTTTCGATAAAAGCATGTCTGGTGCCGCAAACGTCAACAAAAACATGTCCCAGGAAAACGACCGTAACTTTTTTTACCGTTTGAAATTTTTTAACCAAATTTTCACACAATGTTGATAAAATGTCATATTTTAAAAAATATATATATATCATGGTTGTTCAATAAAATTCAGTTGTATATACAAGAAAAAAAAACTTAAACATAACCTTACTTTTAGCCATCTCAGGTGTATGCAAGCCCTTGACCCCATCGTTGGCATTGACGCAATAGTGCGTCAAATAATTGCGTGCCCTGTGTGGCATTGACGCAATAGTGCGTCAACCTTTATTTCCCTGTCAAACTTCCTCCGATTTGAAATCGGAGCCTCACTCGGGCGATTTTGGGCTCGCTGAATCCAAATTTGAAGTCAAAATTTGAAAATTCAAAATGGCGGCGCCAATATGATGCACAAAAATCAAAAACTTTACTCGATTTAGATGAAAATTAGTACTCCAGGATATTTGAGGTCGCTTATTACGAATCTGAACTTTAAATTCGAAAATTCAAAATGGCGGCGCATTCGTAATCAGCACCCTCAAAAAACCCAGAGTACAAGTTTTCAGGATAAACAAATTTTCCTGCCGTTTCGGGTACTTTTTGTCCAATGCTCTCTGTCAACGAAAGGGGTTAATAGGAATTGGCTGTTGTGTCTCGATTGCAATACGATACCGACTCTTCCACGCGTAATGTTGAATATATTATTTACCCCTCATGGTAGAAACAATCTTTCCTTTGGCCCTCAAGTCGCAGGCGGTAATCGATCCATTTCTCATTGCGGTGTACAAAATATTTCTCGAAACTGGACTGAATTTGATACCGACTAGGGGGGAATTGTTGTCGTCGAGCGTACCGTGTTGCGCCACACGCTCTCCGACCGAATAAACCGCGGTGGTATAATCTGAAGAGGCTGCGGCAATCCTGAACTCTGACTCGCTGCGAACATTTTTCAAGCATTTATTTATCAACCATTTCAAAATTTTTCAAATTCATTATCAATTGAAACATTTGTCGAGTGCATTATTGTGAAAAATGTAATTTATTAATAGTTTAGTTTTTTTGTTGGGTAAAACGTTACCACTGAGTGCCGCACAGTGCCAATACATAACAGCCGGCTTTTGACGAAACAGTTTCTTCGCCGCAAACCGTCAGTTCGCATCTCTTAGTGTTTTTCTGTCTCTCAACGTCGTTCGCGTTACCATTCTCGGCGTCCTTTTTCTTCGACGAATGGCCCATCTTTGGCGTGTCTCACTATTAACGAAATGGTTGAGAAGAAAAACAAAATATACGTTATTTGTGGTACGCGATTGAAACGAGTGCAAAATCAACTTTGAACAATCAAACAACCACGCGTTCTTTCATTTCAACTACGCATATATGTTGAGTGCCGCGAGCGCCACTATCGGCAGTTTTTGTAAGTCGCTCAAAAGGGTGCGTTCCGAAGTGTGCTGTAGGCTGGTTCTACAATAAGTCGCTTGTCGGTGTTAGATGTCGCGCGCATGCGCTTCTGCGATGTTTACGCAAACTTTACAACAACCGACATCGCAGGAGCGCATGCGCCCGACATCCGACACCGACAAGCGACTTATTGTAGAACCAGCCGTAAGGCTGATTCTACAATAAGTCGGTTGTCGGCGTCGGATGTCGCGCGCATGCGCTTCTGCGATGTTTATGCCAACTTTACAACAACCGACATCGCAGGAGCGCATGCGCCCGACATCCGACACCGACAAGCGACTTATTGTAGAACCAGCCGTAAGGCGTAAGCCCGTAAGCCGTAAGGCTTGAGCGCTTAAGGCGGGATCCTGAATTAGCCGGTTCGAAAAATCGATATTTTGAGGAATTTTTTTCGGGTAAAAAAAAAGCAAGTTTAGCGAAATTTTCAGATTATTTTATTACATGTCTGAACATAAGAAAACAATTTTTTTTAAAGAAAAATATCAACAGGCAACCGATTTTTATGCACATTCGTGCCACTGCTGTTTCCATGCGGCGTGACAAATGGGGCTCGTAATTTTCATTTGAAACAAAAAAACCAAAAACCATTTTAATTGTGACATATTTTTCTTCTATATGAACTAAAAAAAAACGAATTTTTTTTTGAAATTTGAATGTTTTTTCGGGTTTGAAGTAGAAAATGTGCTTTTTGTGAAAAAAAAAATTATTTCAACTTGCTAAAAAAATTGTTAAGAATTTTTTTTTCGACAATGTTTTTAGTTCAAATAGAAAAGAAAACGATACTGAAGCGAACAAGCTTTGGTTTGTTTCGATTGGACTTCTAGTTTTTTTGTAATCAGATACGCCAAATTAGAAAAATCGTAAAAACGAAAACTCGAGAAAACGGGCGCCCTAACTGCCCGAGCGCCCGTATACCTGCTCGACACTCCACTACGTTCAGTGCTGTATCTTTGGAAATATTTCGAATTGGGCTATAAAACTTTGTCTAGACATTCTTAGATACATCAGGAATAGATTTAAACAAGAAAAAAAAAAATCGATTTTTTGGACCTTCTAATTCAGGATCCGGCCTTAAGCCCGTTCTACAATAAAGCCCGTTCTACAATAAGTCGCTTGTCGGTGTCGGATGTCGCGCGCATGCGCTTCTGCGATGTCGGTTGTCGTAAAGTTGGCGTAAACATCGCAGAAGCGCATGCGCGCGACATCCGACGCCGACAACCGACTTATTGTAGAACGGGCTTTAACATGATTTTTTCGTTTCGATCTACGGCCACGAGGTGCGTGACGATAGATCGGTACGATATCCAACGAAAGACCGAGCACGGGACAGAGTAGCATTGTCGAATATTGTGTGTATATTATCGTATTTGCTGGTATTTGCCATAGGTGGCTAGGATGCGTATTCGATCCTCTTCCATCTCTCTTACACGAAATGCCTACGTAGCTCACTTCTCGAGGTCTTAGCCATAGTGGCGCCATCCCTGTTTGACCACGTTTTTGTAGCTACTTTTTCGGACTTCTCTATTCTAGCCATTCTAGCCTCCCTGTTGTGTATGCAAACTCGAGGTTCGAGCGGGCGCGCGCATAAACATACACACAGAGACGCGCGCGAGGTTGCGTACAGATTTTTCTCTCAAATATATTCGTCAGCCGTTCCACACGGGTATTTGATTTCGATTTATTGAGCGGTCTGTTTGTTCACTATGGAAGATTGCGATAAAATTATCGATAAGTTGAGGAGTGCGAGGAACAATTTTTCTCAGGTGGAAAAGTGGCAAAAGTTCTGTGACGTGCACGTCAAGCTCTTGAAGAAAACATTGAAAAAGCCAGGGCTCAACGCCGGCGAAAAACTGAAAATTAAATCGACGTTAGCAAAATTGTTGTCGCTGAGAGAAAAAATCACGCGTGAAGCTGGTCTAAGCAGTAACGGTGTAAGCGGTTCTGGTGTGAGTGATGCTGATGGTAAACTAGAGTGGATCGATCTCCAGTCGGCATTTGAAAGTCGCATAAAAACGGGCTCGATTGTGAATTGCACAAAAAAATGTGAAATTTTGCACAAAGATGTGCAAAGTTTCCTCGAAGATGCGATGCACGTGGTTGTGGCAAAATTGGAAAACATTGTCCGAGAGGAGGGTAACGTGAAGGTGAATGTGACCTTGGCGTGTATATTCCGCCTCGTGAAGTTGAATGATGTTATCGACGAGAAAAAGACATTTCAAACGAAAAACGTGAACATCTTACCATCGAGCGATATTGGCGCGTGGTTCATCGAGCACGTCCAATCAAAACTCACGAACAAAATTGAGGACTTTCAGGATAAAGAGTCTGGTAGGACGTTACACGAAATCTCACATCTACTTGTGAACATTAACAAGTACGAACCACTGCGAAGAAACTTATCCACATACACGCGTCTGCCGAGAGATATACTGATGAAACGAGCCGTCATCAATATTGAAAACAATGACCCCTATTGTTTTCTCTGGTCCATCACAGCAGCCCTCTCCCCACCAACTAAGAAGAATCCCGAACGTACGAGTTCGTATCCTCATTACAGCGAGATGCTTAACTACGAAGGCCTAGATTTTCCGATGAGTTTGTCAAATATAAAAAAATTTGAGCAATCCAATGGCTTATCGATCCATGTGCTCGGGATTGATGGCGTGACAAAAAACGGCACTAGTAAAATTGTACCGATATATTTGAGTAAGCAAACGTCGGATAAACCGACCATTCATTTGCTCATGATCAAAGCGGAAATCGACGAGGACGAGGACGAGGAGGAGGAGGTGGGTGTTCCCAAGGTGTATCATCATTTTGCGTGGATTAAAAACATTTCGAGGCTCATGAGCGCGCAGATATCTACGAGAAAACACCGTACGTGGATTTGCCACCGATGTTTGTGCTACTCCAACACAGAAGAAATATTGCACAGACACAAAGAGGACTGCAGTAATATTAAGAATTGTCGAGTCATGTTTCCCGAAACAGAATCCTCAAATTCAAACAACGCACTTGGCTAAAAAAAAAAATACATCAATGTAAATACGTAATTGCGAAAAAATCTGACAATGACTGAGAATTTTTTTTATTATAAATTCATGAACAATGCGGTCTTTGGTAAAACAATGGAAAATGTGAGGAAACATCGGGAAGTGCGACTCGTGAACAAAGCGAAAGGGGTGGTGGGGAGCGGGAGCGCAGATCGCCAAGCCAACGTTCCATAGTTGCACCATATTTGACAATGACATTGTTATAACCGAGCTCAATAGAGCTCGATAATAATTGCGAAAATACCTTGCCGCTCATAATTAATATCTGGCACGCACCTCGATGGCTGAGGACCACTCCTTATAGAAGTGCGGAAATGGAGAGACATGTATTTATTATATTGATCGATATATTGAAAGTTTACAGACAAAAATTCAAAAAAAAAAGGGATAGGATAGGATAGATGAATTCAAAATTCATCTTCTCGAAGGTGTCCGCCAGTTTTTGGATAATCTAATGAGCGGTGTGTCGTACACTTATTAATGATAACTGTGAATAAAAAAGTGTTGTAGTACGATACTTAATAGGAAGTTTAACGCCAACTTTATTTTCATCAGCCACTTCGAGTAGTACAATTCGTTTATACTCTAAAAAGAAACCATAATATAAAAGAAAATCAAGAACAGAGAGGAAGAGCGGGAGAGAGGGATAGGGAGGGAGAGCGGGAGAGAGAGAGAGAGAGAGAGCGATAATTGTTCGTTCATCCCGGATAAACTCATTAGAAAAAGACTGTCGAGTGTTAGCTTATTTCTTAGTACATGATAAGACCGTTTTTGATTCATTCGGAGTTTGTAAACAAACGATGAGATGTCGTTTACGCGTTACAATTGCATTTGTTCCGTCGTAATAAAATGTGAAATATTTCAACTATCAGGATATTATTATCATTTGACAACTGACATTCATAAGATCACAAACGAGAGAGCTCTTTGTTTCTTTTTTCTTTTTTTCTTTTCTTTTCTTTTTAACAATGGTATCATCGTTATAATACCTAGTATAATAATCTTACGATCCAGGCCACTCAATAAATAATCTTATAAACAGGACATCATTCAGTTAATTCGTAATTGTCGCATTAATTCTGTCGTTAAGGTTTGTTTTACCTTTTTTTTCCTCCCTTTTCCTCGGCGTTATTTATACAGTATTTCGTCGAACATACAATTACGTTTCCGTATTAAAAACTTATCTATTCCGTTGAAAAATTTAAAACACGTAAAGTATTCATATAAAACCTTTTAAATACTGACTAATTATAGATCTTACCAAAGAATAAACGATATTTGGTATCTCGATATCATTTCTTTTTGTCGTGTAAAAAAGACGTGTACAACAGTCTTAGTTCAATTTCAGGATTAAAAAATAATCGATTAAATTAAAATATATCGTAAACGGAGTGTCGCGTAAATTGTAGAGTAAAAATTTAAAAAAAATGAACGTCCGAAGTTTACAAGCTAAAAATATAATAAAATCGAACGAACAAATTATATATGGCTTATAAGATACACTGATGTTAATATCGATAATCGTTATTACGCTAGTTGAAATGTACATGAGTATAGCAAATCGCTGCGATGTTTTTCGTTTCTCTTCTTTCATCGTTTTTTTTTTTAATTCTTCTTTCTTTCGTTCTTTCCCTCTCACAAGCAAAGAAAAAATATTGTCACCGGATGTCGCCATCAAGATGCTGATAGTGTTTATGTTTCTCGTGAATCGAAGACAGGAGAACCAACAAAAAGGAAAACCGAACGGGATACAAATGACGATTTCGGTGTATAGCAGAAGCCGTTCATTACTTTTTTTTTTTTTTTCTGCGACGACTTCTCGTCCTTCGAGCTCATTTTTTTCCTGATACAGTTTCTTTTTCTTCAGTTTCTTTTTTGTTGCACAAATTGCGTTATCGAACATTTGATAACCGGGGTGCGTCAGGTGTGTACACAGGTGGGACTGTCGACGCGACTGTAGAAACTCGCATCGACGATTGTTTTTTTTTTTTTTGGATAAACTACGAGAATCAATTATCGTTACTAATTCGTTATGTTTCTTCTTTTCTTTTTCTTTATCCGTTAGTCGGAGAAATGGCAAGATTTGGTATTCACGAAGACATGAACGGCTCCTTAAGAGTTTTTGTTTCGTTTTCTCGTTCTTTTTTTTTCTTTCTTTTCTTTCAATTGAATTACACCTACGTTATCGCTAATAGTATACGTAGAAGCCTTTCAAAACTTGTATCCAATCGTTTCATGTGTGCGTGTGCGTAGATTCTTCTTCTCTCTTTTATTATTCGTTTCCTCTCATTGACTTAAATATCTTTTATTCGTTTTAAGTTTATCGTATGGCAAGCGAATCTCCCGTTTTATTTCTATAACCCCCTAGCACGCGTATGCGCCTGCGTTCTCTCTCTCTCTCTCTCTCTCTCTCTCTCTCTCTCTCTCTCTCTCTCTCTCTCTCTTCCTGAACAGCGTTCGTGTTGCTTTTCTTTTCCGTTTTGTCATTTAAATTTTACAGTTATCTTTATGTTAATGCCAAACCGAAAAGTGAACGTTTAATTTTACATCTGTAATTTTGCGCGTTCCTGCACGTGTGTGTGTGTGTGTGTTTTCATGAATTAAAAGTGTGACAAAATTGTTGTCTCGTTGACAAGTGTTGTACGAAAATTTCGAACAATTTTGTATTTATGTTCAGCCTCGAGCCAAGGTTTTGGGTGAAAAAAAAATATATTCGTTTCTTCGTGATTCAATTGCAGTCGTTATTCGCAACGAAACTGTAATATTAATGATCATAAGTATTAATTGAGAATTCTTTAGAACTTTTTTGCCTGTAGCTGGGAGTCGCGGTGTTTCGTTCTTTTTTGTTTTGTTTTCGTTAATAAATATCGTTCGTCGAACCCCGATCGAGTTGAGTGAAACAAAATCAAATTGAAGACGGGTCCAAATAAAAATAGTATTTTCATCAATCAAATTGACTAGGGTGAAAACACACCGTGATACAGTTATATCAATTTTGTTTTTCACATAGCATCCTTGCGTACTCGTTAACGACGACTGTTTCATTCATTTTCCAAATGTCAATTATGCAAAAGTGTATGCTCTACCGAGAAGTTTCGTCGATTTAACTGTTTTTTTTTTTTTCTCGAGTCTTCGTTGAAATAAAATCTTTAATTGACCGTCGATTCAATGAAATTGAATCGTTGCCATTCACCAGCTTAGGCTCATTCATGTACAATGTAAAAAAAAAAAAAAAAAAAATCGAAAACTGAATTTTTTCTGCAAATTTTGCAGTGTTCCGATCTTTTAAATGACATCCAAATCTACACGTTTTCTCAAATTTATGTTTTGTATCGAATACAAAAAAAAAAAAAAAAAAATAATGAACTTGGTTCAATGAAAAATGCAAAGAAATCGTAGAAACCAAAATAACCGAGTAAATTCGATTGTTTTTCTTTAAATACTTTGCGCAACTTTGTTTCGCTAAACCGATTTCTTTCGGGTTGCCCGAGAAGCGACGTCGCCGCCTTTTTGCACTTGATAAAAGAAGATTACAAAGTTGACATCGAAATGAAAAAAATTGCGAAGATAATAATAATTATTTTTAAAAAAATTTGAGAATGCGATAATGGGCAAACGATTTCTAAAAACTAATTGAACTTGCTGATCTTCAATTGTTTTCACCAAAAGTTCAACGTTAATTTGCGACCTGTGCAGTCGAGCGTTAATGTTTTGTGCGTGTATTTCCGTGTGTGTGTGTGTGTGTGTGTTAAACGGTACTGATAAAACGTATAATTGAAGGGCTCATTCCAATAGCATGACTAGCGACACGTTCATTCGATGAACTGAATCAATTGCTTAAACTATACTTTGCCAGTGGTATCTCTCTCATTTTTTCTTTCGTCCGTTTATATCACAACCCGTTTAATCGTTAAAACGTCTCTAATCTTATTTGAAATGCGTGGCTCATCACCTTATTAGAATAAGTCGCCCAATGAAATTGAATAATATCTTTTCGATTCTTCAATCTCGCTAAATAATTAATTATTGCACTAATTTGCAATTGTGCATTATTATTATTATTATTATTATTATTATTATTATTCTCTTCTCTTCATATACGCAATCACCAAATGTTTATTTCTTTCTTTTTTTTAGTTTTAAATCAGATCAAAGGGGCGGGTTCCAAAAAAAAGACATTCTCAACGCGCTCATATCAATTACAAGGTTTTTTGTTTTTTTTTTTTTTTGATATGTTTCGTAACTCCGCTAGCGCTTTTCGGCTGAATACGTTCACTAGAATTCGTAAGGTGTGGGTGTCCGGTATCTCCCGTATATATTTGCTTTCGTTCGTTATAAAGCTGCAATTACGTAATTAAAAATTAAACGTTATTATTCTTCGAGAATTTCAGTCTTCGTGAAATAAAATAATTGTGGCAATATCGAAAGAAGGAAAAAACGAAAAAAAAAAAAAAGAAACAGCGATGTACCGTAATCGATCGTAAAATGGCAAATATCTTTTGTTTGTTTTTTCCCGTCTTTTCGTATACGAAGCTAGTAGACGCGATTCAATGTACATATAAAACTGTTGTGTAGAAATCAGAGTTGTGAAAATAGTAATTTTAAAATAATGCATTACTCATTACTTTAAATAATGTGTATTGGATAAATTCTCCATTACAAATTACAAAAGTAATGTGTAATGTATGTGTGTTCCATTACAAATGAGAAAAGTAGTGTGTAATGGTTGCATGATCCATTACAAATTTCAAAAAGTAATGTGCAATGGTTGCATGATCCATTACAAATTTCAAAAAGTAATGTGTAATGGTTGCATGATCCATTACAAATTTCAAAAAGTAATGAGCAATGGATGCACGTTCCATTACAAATTTCAAAAAGTAATTTGTAATGGATGCATGTTCCATTACAAACTACAATTGATAAAAAGTAATTTGTAGTGGAGAATATTCCATTACAAATAGAAAAATTGCCGTGCTCACATTAGAAATTTGCACATTGCTATCTGATTACTTTATTTCGCTCATTGAAATTTGTTTTAAGTAAATTCGTTTTTCTTGTGATGGAATATTCTCCACTACGAATTACCTTATTGTAATTGTATTTTGTAATGAAGCACTCATTAATCATACATTTCTTTTTCAATTTGTAATGGAACATGCGTCCATTACACATTACTTTTTCAAATTTGTAATGGATCATGCAACCATTACACATTACTTTTTGTAATTTGTAACGTAACATGCTTTCATTGCACATTACTTTTCTTATTTGTAATGGAACACACATCCATTACACATTACTTTTGTCATTTGTAATGGAACATATGTCCATTACACATTACTTTTGTAATTTGTAATGGAACGTATATCCATTACACATTACTTTTGTAATTTGTAATGGAACATATATCCATTACATATTACTTTTGTAATTTGTAATGTATACAGTAATGCATTATCAAAATAATGCATTATTCACAACTCTGGTAGAAATACATATATTTTATACATGACGATTTGTGCTTGATAGAAAATTGAAATGTTACGTATTCGAAGGATCGTTGTGGAATACGATTATTGAAATGAAATATAAAAATACTCGGATCTACGTCGAGAATAAAATAAGTAAAATAGATCCGACGATTCGTCATCGTGAAACGCGGTAACATCCGGTGTGATGTTTGGCAAATTCATCCACGTAAGAGTCCCGTTGACGCGGAAGCGTTTAGTTTCAATGACACATTTGTGAACAACGATCCATCCGGATCAAAATTGAACGTTTTCCAAACGCTTGTAAACGCGACGACAACAACAACAACAACAACAAAAAAAAAACAAAAAGCAAGCGTAAGCAAAACTCATGGTGTATTTTCGGCTGAAAGAATGCCCAACTTTGCGTTCGTTAACTGGCACGATTGAAATTAAGCACGTGTTTCCCGTACGTTCCCAACCAACAGTTTCATCCGGCCGAAATCGAGCGATACGGTAAAATAGAACCTTTAAAATATCGTCAAATACACCGAATGACGATTATTCATTTTGTTTATACCAACAATGTTCCCACGATGACTCACAAAATTGGTCAATAAATACTATTTGACAAAACGTCGGAAGCTTTGCAACCAAGTATCAAACCCGAAACTTCGCTTTATTTTACAAACTCAATTTATGCATTCGTGCGAATACACGGGAAATTTTTAAAGAATCTTCAACTCTTCGTATTTACGGTTTAAAAGTAATTCTTCAGACTGCGCGCCTTTTCCAAACACGATCGTTTTTGCATTCGGATACCCCTTAGGAACAATATATATATATATATATATATATATATATATATATATATATATATATTGTTATTTAAATTGATACTTTCTCCGGAAGCTTGACAGAATTCACGGTCGAATTTTCGTCATGTTAAAAATATTTTTTAAATACTATAAATACATCAAAAGCTGAAGCAACATTTTCATGACGCATTAATTGCGAAAAGGCAGTTCAGGAAACCGTCGGATACGGTTAATTTTTCTAGCGTTGCAACCAGAGTTGTGAATAATGCATTATTTTGATAATGCATTACTGTATACATTACAAATTACAAAAGTAATATGTAATGGATATATGTTCCATTACAAATGACAAAAGTAATGTGTAATGGATATACTTTCCATTACAAATTACAAAAGTAATGTGTAATGGACGTATGTTCCATTACAAATGACAAAAGTAATGTATAATGGATGTGTGTTCCATTACAAATAAGAAAAGTAATGTGCAATGAATGCATGTTCCGTTACAAATTACAAAAAGTAATGTGTAATGGTTGCATGATCCATTACAAATTTCAAAAAGTAATGTGTAATGGACGCATGTTCCATTACAAATTGAAAAAGTAATGTATGATTAATGAGTGCTTCATTACAAAATACAATTACAATAAGGTAATTCGTAATGGAGAATATTCCATCACAAATGGAGAATATTCCATTACAAGAAAAACGAATTTACTTAAAGCAAATTTTAATGAGCGAAATAAAATAATCAGATAGCAATGTGCAAATTTCTAATGTGAGCACGGCAATTTTTCTATTTGTAATGGAATATTCTCCATTACAAATTACTTTTTATCAATTGTAGTTTGTAATGGAACATGCATCCATTACAAATTACTTTTTGAAATTTGTAATGGAACGTGCATCCATTACTCATTACTTTTTGAAATTTGTAATGGATCATGCAACCATTACACATTACTTTTTGAAATTTGTAATGGATCATGCAACCATTGCACATTACTTTTTGAAATTTGTAATGGATCATGCAACCATTACACACTACTTTTCTCATTTGTAATGGAACACCCATACATTACACATTACTTTTGTAATTTGTAATGGAGAACTTGTCCAATACACATTATTTAAAGTAATGAGTAATGCATTATTTTAAAATTACTATTTTCACAACTCTGGTTGCAACATACCCAAATTGTCGACCGAAATACTTTGCCAGCTGCGTAACGTACGGGAAATGCATTTTTTCGAGAAAACATCTTGTTTTCGGGGGTTGGGAGGGTGTAGGGGTGGGGGGGGGGGGGGGGGTGGAGTTTAACTAAGATATGTATTTTTTTGGAACATGGCCCTTCGTACTATACCCTAAGTGTCGGAACACTGACGCGTCGCGGTTGTCGCGTCATCGGCATTTTCGTCACATGTCTCGCTCTTCATCGTCATCGTCGTTATTCTCATTTATAATACACTCGAACGTATTCGATGAGCCGACGCGAATGACTTTCTTAGGTTTGTAGGGTGTTCGTTATTTCTCGATGAACCGTCGCCAAATCCTGTATATAACCGGCTAATCGTGAATTCAAGGTGTCCAAATTTTGCTTTTGAACTTTATTCGCACTCAGTGCGAGTTCAAGCTGCTCGTGAAGCACAGTCAACGTTTCGTGCAATTCGGCATTTTCCTTCTGTAGTGCCTGAACAATAACGTAACAAAAAGAAAGAGGTGGATGAATAATTGTTCTGCATGGCTGGCGCAACTAGCCGAATATATAAATTGCCAATCGGTTTGGAACTATTATAGGAGGCTTACACCTAGTTGAAATTTTTGTAAAATAACGATTTTTTTTTGCTTTTAGACGGATTCTCTTAAGGCCGGATCCTGAATTAGAAGGTCCAAAAAATCGATTTTTTTTAAATTGTTTAAATCTATTCCTGATGTATCTAAGAATGTGTAGACAAAGTTTTATAGCCCAATTCGAAATATTTCCAAAGATACAGCACTGAACGTAGTGGAGTGTCGAGCAGGTATACGGGCGCTCGGGCAGTTAGGGCGCCCGTTTTCTCGAGTTTTCGTTTTTACGATTTTTCTAATTTGGCGTATCTGATTACAAAAAAACTAGAAGTCCAATCGAAACAAACCAAAGCTTGTTCGCTTCAGTATCGTTATCTTTTCTATTTGAACTAAAAACATTGTCGAAAAAAAAATTCTTAACAATTTTTTTAGCAAGTTGAAATAATTTTTTTTTTCACAAAAAGCACATTTTCCACTTCAAACCCGAAAAAACATTCAAATTTCAAAAAATTTTTCGTTTTTTTTTAGTTCATATAGAAGAAAAATATGTCACAATTAAAATGGTTTTTGGTTTTTTTGTTTCAGATGAAAATTACGAGCTCCATTTGTCACGCCGCATGGAAACAGCAGTGGCACGAATGTGCATAAAAATCGGTTGCCTGTTGATATTTTTCTTTAAAAAAAATTGTTTTCTTATGTTCAGACATGTAATAAAATAATCTGAAAATTTCGCTAAACTTGCTTTTTTTTTTACCCGAAAAAAATTCCTCAAAATATCGATTTTTCGAACCGGCTAATTCAGGATCCCGCCTTAACAGGCAAAAAAAAAAACGATTGATATACGTACGACGAAATCTTTGTTTTTCGTAGCCATCGTGAGTGCCTTGACCTCCTCGTTTCGCGTTCGCAATTCATTCTCGAGCGCTTCGATCCGCAATTTTAACGCTTCGCTGTTGCCCTCTGGCATTTTGCCAGCTTCGAGATCCGCGTACTTGGCCTTTACGCGCAAGTTTTCCTCTTTGTACAGCTGCAATTGTCTCTTCCACTCGTCAACGTTTGCCGTTGATTCCTGCAGAGCGCTCGTCAGTCTTGCGTTATTGGTTTTTAGCGTCGCAAGTTCAACCTACAAAAGGGAAACAGTCACTTCTACGATCGGTAATAAATATGTGATAAAAAAATATCGTAGTGAGGATGATCCGAGATCGTTGATCGAGGAAAGATCATTTCGTAAAACGGGCAAATCGTTCAAGACGTCTCCGTAAATTTATTTTGAAAAGATTTCTTTTTTATCGCAGAGTTGTAATCTTAATTTTCAACAAAAATCTAGTAAAAATTTTAAAAAATTGACCGAGTTATGATTTTTGTGAAGGTGCGATTTGCTGCCGCGAACTTTTTTTTTTCTTCTTTCTTTTGCGCGTTTTTCTGGAAACTTTTTTTTTATCAAACGGGGTGTCGGTCATATCTCAAAATTTGGACAGAGTACATTTTATAAAATTTTCTATCGTATGACCTGACGATATGTTTATCCATTTGTTGATAACAAATTATTGAAGTGGATTTTTCGGTAGAAAATAATTTTTTTTTTTCCGACACCTCGCCATTCTCGTCGTTTTTACAATTTCAAAAAAGTCTCCGGTTATACGAACATTGTATTGTCATGCTCAAGGTGCTTTTTATTTATTTTTCATTTCGGATTATCCTAGTTGCCAAAATACGCAGCAACGGCGGTATTTCGTTGAAACAACAAGAACTTCGTTGTTTATCAATATTTGTCATTTGAAGAAAAAAAAAAAAAGAAACTAAACCCTCTTCAGAAAAGAAAGTTGAAAATCGATTTGTTCTTTCGGCCCGAAGATTATGCAAGAAGAAACATACTGATCTTTTAGGCCTAGGTACGTCCAATCAAAGGCTTACTTTCCGAAAGATCAACTACTTTGTTTTCAAGAAAATATTTACATCTATGCAATTTAGCACATTTTTATATAAAAAAAATCGCGAATTTGGCATCGACGATATCTACCACACATCCTTAATATCTCTCGATGCCATATCAATTGCCACCATTAACAATAAAATTTTATCTGAGCTAACGAGTTTTCATAAGAAGCTGTGCTCAATTTTCTAGATTATAATTATTATTTTTTTCTTCTTCACGAATCCGGTTTAGCCGAACTCACGGAGACTTCGACGAAGAACTTTTATTCAACCTATCTACGTCTAAAAAAAAAAAAAAAAAAAAAAAACATCCGTATCCTCTGAAATCCATCGGTAAAGCGTCCCAGCCTATGAATCCCACAAATTATGAACTATAGCACGAACAATTACGAACGAACGTACCTCCCACTTCTTCGCATTTGCCGAGCTCTGAGCAAGGGCAAACTTGAGCTTGTCATTCTCGTACTTGAGCTGCATCTCGCTCGATTGTCCACCTCCCTGAATGGAGCTTATCTGCGAAGGTTTTCCCTGATGCTGTGGACTCTCGGTGTTCTGTTGGGCCATTGCCTGTGATCTCGCGTGAACCGCGTTCTTCAATTCTTCCTCCATTTTAACTTGACACGTGCCCGGCAATGGACTACTGCTGACCGACGATACGCTGTTTTGCGCCGATATCATATTTGCGTTTGGATTAGGATTGTTCGACGCTGATATATTCGAATTGATCATCGACGAGTTTGGTGGATCTATGAGATCTTGTTCCGACGATGGCATATAAGAGCGTTGCGTTATTGGACTGACGTTCGCACTCGTCGACGGCGTCACCGACGAACTGTTCGACTGCAATTTCGCTCCGGCTATCTTCGTTGCTTCCTTTACCTCGTGAAACTTGTCTATAAACTGGAAGCGGATAAATAAAATAACCGTTTTCACGGTGTCTCGTCAGACGAATGAAATTTTTGTACGCAGAACGAACAACAATGTTTTTTTTCTTTTTTTTTCCATACAAACCTTGCCTAATTCGGCCTCGGACGAAAATCCTAAGCCGTAAACCGTATTGGCCCTTACATCGGACCATTGTCCAAACTTCTGGGATGTCTTTGTAAACGTCATATTAGGAGTAATTGTACTATTTATAACGGCCTGAAAAAAAAAAAAAAAAAAAAAAAAAAAAAAAAAAAAAAAACAAGAGCATTATTAGAGGCGAGCCGATTGAGACGATTGGGTGCAATGAATTTTACATCGACTGGAGTAGCAATTAGAGCGATATTATTGTTCTCACGTTAAGGGGTAAAGCTAATCGAGGATTATCAAGATTTTTAGAAACGAAAAAGTTGAGGAATGTTAAGGTATCACTGGATGGACGGTCGGGAAAAAAAAAAGTTCGTTAAAAATGGGCGAATCGTAAATTTACAACAGAGTTGTGAAAATAGTAATTTTAAAATAATGCATTACTCATTACTTTAAATAATGTGTATTGGATAAGTTCTCCATTACAAATTACAAAAGTAATGTGTAATGTATGTGTGCTCCATTACAAATGAGAAAAGTAGTGTGTAATGGTTGCATGATCCATTACAAATTTCAAAAAGTAATGTGCAATGGTTGCATGATCCATTACAAATTTCAAAAAGTAATGTGCAATGGTTGCATGATCCATTACAAATATCAAAAAGTAATGAGTAATGGATGCACGTTCCATTACAAATTCCAAAAAGTAATTTGTAATGGATGCATGTTCCATTACAAACTACAATTGATAAAAAGTAATTTGTAGTGGAGAATATTCCATTGCAAATAGAAAAATTGCCGTGCTCACATTAGAAATTTGCACATTGCTATCTGATTATTTTATTTCGCTCATTGAAATTTGTTTTAAGTAAATTCGTTTTTCTTGTGATGGAATATTCTCCATTTGTGATGGAATATTCTCCACTACGAATTACCTTATTGTAATTGTATTTTGTAATGAAGCACTCATTAATCATACATTACTTTTTCAATTTGTAATGGAACATGCGTCCATTACACATTACTTTTTGTAATTTGTAACGGAACATGCATTCATTGCACATTACTTTTCTTATTTGTAATGGAACACACATCCATTACACATTACTTTTGTCATTTGTAATGGAACATATGTCCATTACACATTACTTTTGTAATTTGTAATGGAACGTATATCCATTACACATTACTTTTGTAATTTGTAATGGAACATATATCCATTACATATTACTTTTGTAATTTGTAATGTATACAGTAATGCATTATCAAAATAATGCATTATTCACAACTCTGATTTACAAGTCTAGATCATGTCGTACATGTTTAGCCTTACAAATAGCTAATTTAATAATGAATTAACACTTGGAAATGTTAATTTTCCACTTTTAATAATAATCGAAGTCAAAGTCAATAATTGACGTTTTGTCAGTGAGTGTACATGTGCACGAAGAGGATTAAAAAGTAATTTTTGTCGTGAATTTAACGGTAAAAATTACCGTGATATATTTCAATGTGGTGACAAGTGAGAAAAGGCATAATAATTCGTATGCGACAAGTTTTTTGTTAACTCACGTTACAGAAAATTTCAAATACGTAGCTAAAATTTTACTATACAAGAAGGGTAGCGCGCACGATAATTTTTACCGAGAGCACAATGCATTTTCCTATAACACTCATTAAATCTTTATAATAAATCTTAAAATAACTGTTATAAAGACGATACGTTTTTTATAGACATTTTTCAAAGGCATAAAATAATAAAATGCACAGTAAAATTTCGCTGATATTATATATTTTTTAAATTTAAGTTTTACGTATTTTGTTACACATGAAAATTTACTAGAAAATCTGGTAAAATTTTTTATCTGAAGAAAAATTTTTATTTTATTTTCGTGCAAATCTGTGTGTTTACTCAGTAATAATAAGCGAAGTTTCAGGGTTGTCATCTGGTTACCGTTACTGCACGGTAATTTTTAACATTTAATTCTCTCCGCGTGTTTCAACGGTCCAAAAAAACTTCTCAATTTTTATCTTTAATTAATACGTTCAGATCATCTTTTTATTATCAATAATTATCCAATAACTCAATATATATATTGAGTTTTCCAATGATTGCTATTAATTCATCGTTAAAAAAGGCGATACCCCTTATTACTTTAATTATCTCAACAATTACTAAGTCGATTTATTTGAAACTTCGCATTAATCAATCGCTTGATCCTAATCTTGATATAATATTTTCCGAATTTACGACGATGTAGTTTCATTCGTTTTGCAAACATTAAGGGGGGAAACCAGTTTAGACGGTACGAAAAATCGACTTTTTTTTTATACCATAAATTGTTAGTAAAACTATTCAAGAATATGTTGCCAAAGTTTCAAAACAAAATTGCGCTTTGTTCCGATGCTATGAGCAAGGAAAGTGAACGCCCGTCGGTTCAGTGCGTTATTCAATGAAGGAAATTCAGCCCTTCTAATGCCGATGAACGGACTAAAACTTGTAGTTGGCTAGCAGAGCTTCAATTTTGCCCAGGAAATGGATGAGCGGCGCGTGAAAAGACAGAATAGACGCAGCGCGTTGGAGACCAAGGAAGCTCGGCAAGCTCGTCAAGAGAAGATGCAAGCCCGAAACGATGCGTTTGAAGAAGAAGAAGGGTTGCTATATGGTGCTGGAATAGCTGATTAACCGATGAGCAGTTTATATCATTTATTACTGCCCTGAATTTCTTGTTTTCGGTACTTTTTTTTTTCAAATGCGTTTTTCTCGAAACAACTTTTTTTCAACTCGTGGGAATTCTAGCTCGAAAAGTTATTGACCGTAATCGTTCTGAAAATTTGTGTGAATATTCTTTATTCAATTACAATCCATACGAACTAAACTCTGTGCTGATATTATTTAAAATATTTTTTTTTATGCAAAAAAGGTGAAAAAAACATGGTATAAAAACATGACATTTTGTTCAAACACCTTCAAAAACATGCAATTTTCAACTTTTTCGATCAGAGTTTAGTTCATATTCTCAGAAAATATGTCGCTAACGAAAAAAAAAAAACAATTGAAATGATTCCAGATAAAAATTGTGACTTCCGGATTTCCCGCGAGCAGCAAACTCTGATGGCTCCACTATTTCCGGCGGAAATGACTTGAAAAAATTACAACGCGTACTTCAAAACATTCATAAAATATCCTCCAAGTTTAAACAAATTCTGATTATTCCTTCACTGCTAAAAAAATTCACGAAAAACACCAAAATTTCGGCCTCCTAAACTGCTCTCCTCCCTTAAGGGCGGGGTAAAGTATTTAAAAAAAAAAATTTCATTTTTTTTTAATTTTTTAAATGAATGCATAATATCTCAAGAATATTGTGTTAAAATTTCAAGTCGATCGGAGTAAAATTGACGAAGTTATGAGTATTTGAGCGTCTATTGCTCCATGCCGGGTTTTATACCTGGGCGGCAGCTGCGCGGCGCGCTATTGTATTTTTGACTTGTATTGTATTGTATTGTTCTCACGAATGGGCCCGACAAGTTGACGATTTGCGAATTAGTAGAGCAGAGGAGCAAGCGGCGCACGACAGTAAAGAAGAAAGAGTTTTGCGTAGACAAACGCAAAAAGATGATCTCGATCATCTTGATGGAAGCCTTTTGCTCTACGGACCTGGCATCGACGACTTCGAGTGAGTATAAGAAAATTATCGAGTTTTATTTTGAATTTCTAAAAATTCAAAGATAATTGAAAAATCGGAAAAAATTCATACGTATTCAGAAAAATGAACGAATCACGAAAAAAAATTGGGTTGCGGGGAAATTTGTTGACTAATTTTTTTTTTTCATCATTTTGTTAATAATATTTTGGAATTATTATTATGCAAAATTAATCTTTCGAGTACCTTTAATATGCATGAATTTTCTCAGATTTTTATGCAATCGAGAAGTGTTCTCAAACTTATGTGCAATGAGCGCTAAGCGACCAAACTCTTCTGCGTTTTTCAAACCGTTTTTCTGAGACTTGTCATATTTGAAGTCCGTGTGCACGATAACTCAAAATCTACTGGACCAATCGCTTTGAAATTTTGCACAGTACTTCTTCACATAATTCACCAGGTATTGTCGAGAGCTTTTTTGTTTTTTTTTAATAATTACTAATTTTTCAACAACAAATTAGCCGATTTTTCTTAGCGAAAATCGGGTTTTTGGCTCCCAAGTGCTACGAAAAATCGAAAAATCGAAGAAAAAAAAAAATCCTCCCGTCATTACCTCGAGAAACATCTCCTTTAACAAATGCATTTTGATTTTTTTGTTTCAGATGATTCTGTTGCGAGTTATGGTGCAAACCAACTTTTTTTCGAGGCGCCTCCGGGGTTTAATTTTCACTCGCTCAATTTTGAATATTTTGCAATGCAAATTTAGGAGAATGTTGTTCAAATGTTACTTTATTATACGTAAATTTTTCAATAAACGAACACTATCCGTTACGCCATAAAAAAAATCTTAAAAACATGCCTTTTTTTCGCCGAATTAACTTTACCCCGCCCTTAATTAGAACAATGATAAGACTACAAATATCGCTACAGAGGCGGAAAAATTCATCGTTATCATCGCGATAATCACCTTCGACCCTTCCACTGATATAATTCTATATAAACTCCTCGTAGAGTCGTAAAAAAAGGAGACGGACACAGCGGCCGTGGACGCCGATACCCATGACCTTTTCGTCTTGGGATCGATGTGGAAAACATGCGCCTTGCATGTGAATATTGGTTGTTCTCTGCAAAGAAAAAAAAATTTTCCAATTAACGAGAGACCGAATAAAGAGACCAAAAAAAAACTGGAAAGGGAGCGCACACGAAACAAGAGCAAATCGTTTACGATAAGAAGAGACGAAAGAATGGAGAAGATGGGCGAGGAATGCTCGAGTGTTCTCTACTTTTAAAATAGAAGCGATACCGGACCGCCGCGTTACGCGTAACAAATACGATCGTCAGAGCGGAAGAAACCATTCGTTGCCTCAACGAGGAAATAATTATCAGTAGCCAGAGTGAAATTTTATCACATGAAAAAAAAAAAAACGCAAACTCCACCGGAGCAATTACATCCGCGTACTTTATCCATGAAAATTTGCTATCGAGGTTTTTTTTCGCACACGAGTCTTTTTTTTCGCCAAAATTTTCACTCGCGTGCACGTTGGACGAAAATTAAACGAGCGCCGCATGAATCCTTGCTGCGGTTGTTTTTTTTTATTGTTGGAATGAAGAAAAAAAAAAAAAACATTGGCGAGATTCTAGAACCGATAAATGATCGGCGATGCGTTGAAGAATGTGCAATTTAGTTCACTTCGATAATGCGCTGGATATACTCCCATCGTATATTCATTATCCCATATATCTACGCATGTGTGTATATATATATATATGTATATATATATATATATATATATATATATATATATATATATATATATATATATATATATACACTCACACACACGCGCGCGCGGATGCAGATCCATACACGCATAAAAGAGAAAGTATATTGATGGGAAAAAAAATGAAACGGGGGAGGAAACGAGGTGCGTTTGTATCGGACTTACCCCATCGTCTCCTTTCCGGATGTCATAAAAGTTGAAGTTTTACGCCAACGGTTTCATAGAGAATATCACACACACGGTGTATATAATCGGCACGATGATCCTCGAGGAGAGAACACACCTCGCGCGCGCTGATCTTCACTCCTCACTCACTCTCTCTCACTCACTCTCTCTCTCTCTCTCTCTCTCTCTCTCTCTCTCTCTCTTTTACTCTCCCTCTCCTTCTATTCCACCCCGTCAATCGCGCACTCTCGTGTACTCGCGAAAAAAAAAATAATAATAATAATAAAATGCAAAAGGACTTTGTTAAAACTACGAGGGTTTCGTCGTTGCGGGGCGTTGAAGAAAGAAAAAAAAACAAACGAAGGAAAAAAGGAAAAGGACGCGTGAATGAATAACGTATATATTTCAATATTCGTATCTCACGAAGAACTGTAGGGGGACAAACAGATGACAGTAGTGGCCATCCGCTGGCCTTGCTGCTCCTGTAGCGATCATTAGACACAACGTGAAATAGACGAGGTACTTTCCACACACTACCGTACCGAGCACCTGCGTTTAATCGATTTTTCCTGCCCCCCCCCCCCCCCCCCCCCCCCCCGCGCCGACCAACCACTCCCCCCACCCCGCTGCCGCGGGCCTGCTGACGACAAGTGTGTGCGCTCTGGACCTATAACGCCCCTATGGGTTTCACGATGTATATCGGATTTGGAAACGTGTGCATTTCATCCCCTCTCCGCAGAGTCACGTACGCGCGATACGCGCAACTTCACGTTTGGGTATTTTACTATCGCGTCGCGGTTCTATGCGTCGTGTGTGCAATGCGTAGTGGCCAGGCGGCTGTGCACGGCTTAAAGCCCGTTCTACAATAAAGCCCGTTCTACGATAAGCCGGTTGTCGGCGTCGGATGTCGCGCGCATGCGCTTCTGCGATGTTTACGCCAACCGACATCGCAGAAGCGTATGCGCGCGACATCCGACAAGCGACTTATTGTAGAAAGCCCGTTCTACAATAAGTCGCTTGTCGGCGCTGGATGTCGCGCGCATGCGCTTCTACGATGTTTACGTAAAACGTTACGCCAACCGACATCGCAGAAGCGCATGCGCGCGACAACCGACAACCGACTTATTGTAGAAAGCCCGGTCTACAATAAGTCGCTTGTCGGCGTTGGATGTCGCGCGCATGCGCTTCTGCGATGTTTACGCCAACCGACATCGCAGAAGCGCATGCGCGCGACAACCGACAACCGACTTATTGTAGAAAGCCCGGTCTACAATAAGTCGGTTGTCGGCGTCGGATGTCGCGCGCATGCGCTTCTGCGATGTTTACGTAAAACGTTACGCCAACCGACATCGCAGAAGCGCATGCGCGCGACAACCGACAACCGACTTATTGTAGAAAGCCTGTTCTACAATAAGTCGCTTGTCGGCGTCGGATGTCGCGCGCATGCGCTTCTGCGATGTTTACGCCAACCGACATCGCAGAAGCGCATGCGCGCGACAACCGACAACCGACTTATTGTAGAAAGCCCGTTCTGCAATAAGTCGCTTGTCGGCGTCGGATGTCGCGCGCATGCGCTTCTGCGATGTCTACGCCAACGTTACGCCAACCGACATCGCAGAAGCGCATGCGCGCGACATCCGACAACCGACTTATTGTAGAATGCCCGGTCTACAATAAGTCGGTTGTCGGCGTCGGATGTCGCGCGCATGCGCTTCTGCGATGTTTACGCCAACATTGCGCCAACCGACATCGCAGAAGCGCATGCGCCCGACATCCGACGCCGACAACCGATTTATTGCAGAACGGGCTTAAGGCTGGTTCTACAATAAGTCGCTTGTCGGTGTCGGATGTCGGGCGCATGCGCTCCTGCGATGTCGGTTGGTGTAAAGTTGGCGTAAACATCGCAGAAGCGCATGCGCCCGACATCCGACACCGACAAGCGACTTATTGTAGAACCAGCCTTAAGCGAGAGAGATAGCTGATTTGCAGATTCCCAATGATTTCTGTAAACGGTTCATATTTGGGAAAAAAAGAAAAGAAACACGTTCCACTCTGTTGAACGATGAACAACCGCTTTCTCTTCTTTTGCCCGAAATATGATCCGTCTAGGAGTAAACTTGGCAGTAGGATTTTTACCGACTAAACGTGTGACACATGGCCTTGAGAGATTGCGGTCGGTACGGTACCGGTACGGCGTACTCAACCGGATCGGTACAAAAGCCGTACGTGAGTAAAAAAAAAAAAGATTTCTTCCTTACCGACTGATGGTTAAGTCATCGCATATCATCGCAGGGTACACACACGTTCGCCTCTCGTACACAGCGCCCGTTTGTAAAGATCCGTGACTTTTCCATCGTTTCAAAACAATCCTTTGCTCCCATACCTGAAACATACCGTGTCATAAAAAAAAAATATATATAACAATCGTCGTCTAGCCAAGAATCGCAGTGTCGCCGTTAAGAAATCATCTCGATGTGTTTGTGATCGCGTACTCTCGTTGACAACTTCTCGTGTAGCTCTGTTATTAAAAAAACTGTCTTTTTTTTTCTCCTCCCTTCCTTCATACGCACCGGCCATGAGAACAATGCGCGGACGTACAGTTTTATTACGTGCGATCCTCTAGTTGCGGCTCGAACGTTGCGAAAAACCGTGCAACAACTTGGTGGCGAAACATAGCAATGGCCAGGACGAAACAAGCGGTGAGACGATTGGTAAGCTGTGCCGTGTGGAAACGAAACACGTCGTTGGGTCGTCCGATCGGAAGATCCGCCAAACCCACGGACAAACGGTTAGTCCACTGTATAAACAAAAACGTAAACAATTCGAATCGCGTCAATACGAAAGGAAAATGGTTTGAATTACGTAGGAAACGTAAGAGGAAAGTGACGAAGATGAACGGAGCTCCGGAGCATCAGGAACCTGACAGTTCCGTCACACTCGAGGACCTGTCCGAAACATCGACCGCTCCGACAGCCGATACGACAGCTCGACCTGCGTCGAGCGACGAATCATCTCTAAGTTCTAAACTCGTCAATGGGACGTTCGCTTCGACTGCGCAGACCAACGGAACATCGGCCGATAGATTTTCGACGACCGGCACCGTCGGCGCGCTCTTCCACAGCCTCTGCTATTCGGAGGAGGTCTTGTCGTCTCTTCCGAACAGAACGTGGGCCATACACAGCACGGAGTTGCCGGAAAAGCGAATAGTAGTCAGCGCTGTGTCCATGCGCAACTCGAAGGATTCGGGTCTAACTCCTTTGTACATAAAACAGGTGTTTGTCGTCGAGACGAATTTTTATTCTAACGGCGTTACAACATAATCACGTACGACCGCTGGCCCATGGAAGTTTGCATCGTCGGCGCGTGTAATGGAAATCATTTTTATCTTATTTTTATTATTAACCGTACATTATATTTTGCAGGTATAAGTCGTAAATTGCTAAATGAGGAAAGTAAAAAACATTTCCACGTTTTTTTTTTGTAGCTCAAGGCCTCGCATACCATTGCGTGGAAAGCGAGACTTTTTTTCTTTTGGAAAATACTAACCCTTAGTGTGCATCCGGGGTCAGCCTGACCCCGAAATTTTTTTCTTACTTGCAGCGCTTTTTTTGCGTACCATCAACTTTAAGCACGTTTTTGAACAATTATAAAAGCTTTTTTTAGAAATCTAACTTCAAACCATCGGCGGGATATTTATAAAAATCTTTTACCATTTCGAGTAACTTTTGCATATCATTATTGGGATGTTTATGAATCGTTCGAGCCAATAAACAAAAAAACGATCCTTTTTTTAAGGCGGGATCCTGAATTAGCCGGTTCGAAAAATCGATATTTTGAGGAATTTTTTTCGGGTAAAAAAAAAAAAGCAAGTTTAGCGAAATTTTCAGATTATTTTATTACATGTCTGAACATAAGAAAACAATTTTTTTTAAAGAAAAATATCAACAGGCAACCGATTTTTATGCACATTCGTGCCACTGCTGTTTCCATGCGGCGTGACAAATGGAGCTCGTAATTTTCATCTGAAACAAAAAAACCAAAAACCATTTTAATTGTGACATATTTTTCTTCTATATGAACTAAAAAAAAACGAAAAAAATTTTGAAATTTGAATGTTTTTTCGGGTTTGAAGTGGAAAATGTGCTTTTTGTGAAAAAAAAAATTATTTCAACTTGCTAAAAAAATTGTTAAGAATTTTTTTTTCGACAATGTTTTTAGTTCAAATAGAAAAGAAAACGATACTGAAGCGAACAAGCTTTGGTTTGTTTCGATTGGACTTCTAGTTTTTTTTGTAATCAGATACGCCAAATTAGAAAAATCGTAAAAACGAAAACTCGAGAAAACGGGCGCCCTAACTGCCCGAGCGCCCGTATACCTGCTCGACACTCCACTACGTTCAGTGCTGTATCTTTGGAAATATTTCGAATTGGGCTATAAAACTTTGTCTAGACATTCTTAGATACATCAGGAATAGATTTAAACAATTAAAAAAAAATCGATTTTTTGGACCTTCTAATTCAGGATCCGTCCTTAAGCTGCTGGAGGAAATTCGAGGAATTCGAAAAAAAAATTGATCCTCGTTGCGTTCCAACGATGCAAACTTCAACATCGTGCGGACTCTCGTTTCCAAGCGATTTCACATTCCGGCTTGAAAGAACTATTTTTATTTTTCGCTCGTACGGCTCCAGGCCTGACTTCATCGACTCGTCGTTCGATGGTCACGAATTTTCTAGTCTTGGTAGTCATTGTTTTAGAGAATTGCGATTTTTTTTTCATTGAAAAATGAATCCTGGACACGAAGTATTGGTCGAATGACGGTGCCGATTGTAAAAATTCTTGATGAGCGAATAGATTTTGCATCAGAGGCAATACCGAATTTGTTCGGCCGAAGAACGACAGCCTCGTCCGGTGTATTCTATAAAATATATTTCAGGCATTCGTCGTCCCTCTCTAACGTTCGTTTTCTTCCTCATTCGCAGATTATCTTCGACGAGAGGCTGAACTTTGAGATTCTATTGGCAAATTCGCGAATCGTACCGAAGGACAAGCCAACGTCGATCTCGACAATGGACGAGTTCGAGGATCTTTTGGATTACGTTGACGGCTTGAAAGTTTGCATCGGTGGACCGCCGATAAGTCAATTCAGTCGTGTTAATCCCGAGTGCGCTTACAGAGATTCAATGAACAATTGGCGGCACAATTTGTGCAGTCTCGAAATAATTCACGGAGACGTTTGCGAGTCGTGTAACTCGTTGGAAGAGATATTACGTAGGCACGCTCAACGCATTAGGACAACGGTAAAATCCGGTGGAAAGCGAAAACGATGAAGGATGAACTTCAACGAGGACAAAGAATGAAAAAAAATATTCCTTAGTATTCGAAGCGTCCTTACCTTAGACTCGTTATTATTCCGTTCAATCCTGTTAATGAAGTTTGTCATTGCCCACACGTTGGTTACCTTTTATCAACGTCGTTGAAGATACGACGAGATGATTTTTTGCTTTATTCTTTTTCCAATGATTCCAAATACATCGTAAGTCATTGGTTCAATATGATTTTCGATATGCCGGTGCTATTGACGCTTAGCGTCAAAAAAACTACACACTTGTTAATTGAAGTCAAACGATTGAACGCGAATTACGTGGATACGCTTTGACGAATGGAATCGTGTAAATAAATCATTATCAGCAATTCGTATCGATTCCATTCGACCAAACCTGCGTCGTTCTAATAAAAATTATGACTGCCTTGAAGACGCCACCTTTTTTTTTTTTTTTTTCTTTTTTTTTCTATCTTATAATTTATTTTCGTTCTTTTCTTCATATAAACATTTGATACAGTTTCGTTTGTTCGTTTTATTTTGTATAGAGCTTAAAATTTAGCGATACGGATATTTTTATTAAATTTTAATGATTCGAATATTATGGACACACAAGTGGATCGACTGACCAAGACTTTTTTTTTTTTCTGTTTTTTTTTCATCGGTTTGGCATGATATGATACAATATTATTTTTCTTTATCTATTTCGTAAATAGATAATGAGGGATATCAAATAAATAGGTTCGCGTGAATTAGTAAGGAATAGTGATTTGATTTTTTTTTGTTTTTGTTTTTGTTTTTTTTTTTTTTTTCGTTCGTGGAGAATTGGAGATAAGAGATATTAATGATATGTCGTTAACGCCACAAAGGAGCGTATTCTTTTATTATTATTATTATTTTTTTTTTTCTTCATCAATCTGTATTAAACGTTTTATCATAATGTCGTTATCCAACGATGATAGACGTATCCGATTTCGAACGAGTTTTCGCGTTGCTCATCGCGAATACTCGCGGAGAATTGTAGTAGATAAAAATACTTTTCATCTTCGTCGCTTCGCTTTTACTATGCCAACAATTGTTATCGGGGATCAGGGTGGGGAGGGGAGCGGGGTATCTTGTAATTTGTCATTATCCTCGTATCAATAGACAGTCAATTTTACAATCGGAAGTGATCGTTGAAGATTGATCGAAGGAAACGAAAAAAAAGTAACTAATCTTCCGTGAATTTATCGATTCGATTGATTATTTTCAGAGAGAGAGAGAGAGAGAGAGAGAGAGATAGATAGATAGATAGATAGATAGAGATGGAAAGAGAAAAAGAAATCGGTATCGGATTATTCTTAACTAATGGTTTTTTTTTTCTTTCCGCTGAATATTGATATTATGAATATACAATGGAATATACATTTGTGCTCAAACTGTGAAAACGTCGTCGCATTTGGAAGTATGTTATTTTCTTTCTCTTTTAGAACGCGCGCTGTGAGCTTACGTTCAAGTGTTTCATCTTCCTTCGTTTATCGCTGTCGAAAGACTCACGCTCAACGAAACCCCCCCCCCCCCCCCCCCCCTTCCCCCCGTGACATTACCTTTTCGCGAAATCTCGTACATTCCATTTGTACACTTTCGTTTTAATTGAAAGGCGCGGCATCGTCACAGTGAAAGCACGTTGGTTTACCTACTGAATTCGCATTATACATGGACTAGACTCGATTCCTTATTCTTAATAGTAGTTTCTTTAATTGCATTATTGCAAGGAAACAGACAAATGAATAACAGTGAAATAATAATAATAATAATAATAATAATAATAAAAAATCAAATAAAAAACATAAATCCGTTGTCACGCAATTTGCAAAGTCAAGTTTTATTTTTCGCTATTCTCTTGGAGAAAAGCCTCTTCCCTTGACTTGGCAAATGAAAAATATATTCTCACCCTTCGACGTCGGGCGCATGGAAGGCTCGTTTATATACTTTTGTTTCGGATTAAAAAAAAAAAAAAAAAAAAAAACAAGAAATCCCACCTTGTTACACGTATACGCATAAATAGTGTATAAATTAAGTACAAAAAAAAATTACAAACTTATTAACAAAATATTGGCAAGACTGGGTTTTCATCGGCCGAAATTAACGCTGACTTCCTACATTTAATTTCGTTTGTATCTCGTTTCAGCAAGAGTAAAACAATCGAAAGAAAAAAAAAAAAGAAGAAAAAAAACAACGATTTTCCGGTGCACTTAATTGTCTAACGCTTTTGGGTTTGTTTTTTCTTTTTTTTTTTTTTTCTTCTTTTTTCGACCTTACAGACACCGGGCGCACGCTTCTCTAGTTCGATTTTATCCATTTCGTTTAATTCCTCCCTTTATTATTGCATTCCACGCTAATAAATATTATAGTATATATATAATAATCGATGTACGTCTCTGACGATTATTGTGTTCTTCAATTCACCTAACACATATCACAGAATACGTATTATTTTTTTTTTTTTTTTCCTTCTGTAGAAAATTATACAAGCATTAATATATGATACAATAAGAACGGGGCTTTGGATGAGGGCAAGAAGGGAACAGAGATTCAAACCGAGAAAAAACAGAGAGAGAGAGAGAGAGAGAGAGAGAGAGAGGGAGAAAAAATGGAATTCTTCCTGCTATCACACACAGATTTTTCACTCCTAATGCGGGCAAGGAAATGTTTCATGCGGACGGTAGTAAAGTCTGACAGAGTGTCTACCGGACCTGAAAAGTCATGAAAAGTCTCAAAAGTCATGAAATTACACGCGATCCTGAAAAAGTCATGAAATGTCATGAAAAATTACTAGTCTACGTAAATTTTTTTAAGATCTCTGCAGCGCTCATCATCGCTGATTTTTGTATTAAGGGGTTACGCCAATTCGAATTAAAAATTAAAAAAATCGATATTTCGTTTTCGACAGATTCTTATAAACTTTCAAAAATATTCTCGGAAAATGTCAAGTCGGTCCGTTGAAAATTGGGGGAGTTATGAGCGTTTACAGGTAGGTATTTTATCTACGTATACAGGGTGGACCACGCAACGTGTGCACCACTTTTACGACCAAAATATGCGTTGCACAAAAAAATGTTTTATACAAAAGTTACATGGTTTATAAGGCTACAATATGTGGTGCATTTTTTTTTTTTTTTACTACGGTGGAGGCGCTTCGAAGATTTGAAGGTCAACTTTATTTTTTCAAATGGAATGCTATATTTTTTTATAACGTAATATGATAGAGTATCGAATTCTGAGTAAAAAAAAAAGTATAGACCTTTATTAGCCCTAGAGTTAATAGCTAACGAGTAATTTCACTTTGTTACTTAAAAATTTTCTTCACGTAATAACAAGTTGGAGATTCATTCATTCATTTTCACTTTTATCTTTCTGATAATAATCACGCACAATCACCGAAGGATACTTTAATACTGGATTACAATCATTGAGAAGATTGTGAATCATGATAAGTGTGTGTGTGTGTGTGATGTGGTAAATGTGTTCATATTGATAAACACTGTGATGTAAACACTGCCATTCCAGAAATTTGTAGTAGATTTGAATCTCCAACTTGATATTACGCGAAGAAAATTTTAAAGTAATAAAGTGAAATTACTCGTTAGCTATTAAGGCCGGATCCTGAATTAGAACGGTCCAAAAAATCGATTTTTTTTTAATTGTTTAAATCTATTCCTGATGTATCTAAGAATGTCTAGACAAAGTTTTATAGCCCAATTCGAAATATTTCCAAAGATACAGCACTGAACGTAGTGGAGTGTCGAGCAGGTATACGGGCGCTCGGGCAGTTAGGGCGCGCGCTCCCTTCCCTCGGGAGCCCGTTTTCTCGAGTTTTCGTTTTTACGATTTTTCTAATTTGGCGTATCTGATTACAATAAAACTAGAAGTCCAATCGAAACAAACCAAAGCTTGTTGGCTTCAGTATCGTTTTCTTTTCTATTTGAACTAAAAACATTGTCGAAAAAAAAAATTCTTAACAATTTTTTTAGCAAGTTGAAATAATTTTTTTTTTCACAAAAAGCACATTTTCTACTTCAAATCCGAAAAAACATTCAAATTTCAAAGATTTTTTCGTTTTTTTTTTTAGTTCATATAGAAGAAAAATATGTCACAATTAAAATGGTTTTTGGTTTTTTTGTTTCAGATGAAAATTACGAGCTCCATTTGTCACGCCGCATGGAAACAGCAGTGGCACGAATGTGCATAAAAATCGGTTGCCTGTTGATATTTTTCTTTAAAAAAAAATTGTTTTCTTATGTTCAGACATGTAATAAAATAATCTGAAAATTTCGCTAAACTTGCTTTTCTTTTTTTACCCGAAAAAAATTCCTCAAAATATCGATTTTTCGAACCGGCTAATTCAGGATCCCGCCTTAACTCTAGGGCTAATAAAGGTCTATACGTTTTTTACTCAGAATTCGATACTCTATCATATTACGCTATAAAAAAAATATAGCATTCCATTTGAAAAAATAAAGTTGACCTTCAAATCTTCGAAGCGCCTCCACCTATAAAAAAAAATAAATACACCACATAGTGTAGCCTTATAAACCATGTAACTTTTGTATAAAACATTTTTTTGTGCAACGCATATTTTGATCGTAAAAGAGGTGCACACGTTGCGTGGTCCACCCTGTATAACTGACGTAAAACTTTAACATTAGACAATACACCTTTGTCTTCCTCTCTCTCTCTCTCTCTCTCTCTCTCTCTCTCTCTCTCTCTCTGTCTCTCGGGATAATAGAAAAAAAAAAGCCAGGTCTTTTCGAAGCTATGGGTGTATGCGTGTGACAAAGGTCCCAGAATTGTGAATAGTTTCGAAAAGATCTTGTTGCACGTTTCCGCGACATCAGTGCGTTTCACACCCGAGTACACAAAGATTGTCCCATGTTGATCCTTCCCCAAGTCTTGCACTGATCACGTAAATGTTTTTTTGTTTGTTTGTTTTTACCAAAGTATAATTATTCCTAGGAGACAAGAGGGGACCTACGAAATCTCTCCGTCGTAACATGTCGCGAGAATCAGATGGAAAACAATACGTATGGAACAATCTTTATGGAGGATTTTGCGACTCTTTAAATAAATAATGCGCATGTGTTTTCCATCATCGATCGTTGCAAGTGGTAACGCCCGGTTTGAGATTAACGATGCGTTGCTGATGACGATGCTGGTGATGATGATGATGATGATTATGATGATGATGATTATCATGATTATCCAGTTCGTCGAAGGGAATTTGAATATCCTTGACGCTTGTCGGCCTACTGATTGAGCAGGGTGTTGGTCACCTCAGAGATGGACAGCAGAGGACTCCCGGCGTCCGGTTTGTTATCTGCGGGGCAGACGACATTGCTGCAACTCCCGACGAGCCCACTCCTACGTGATGATGATGATGATGTGCCGGATGATACAAGCGACTGGTGCTGTTGTTGTTGGTGGTGGAGGTGTTGTTGTTGTTGTTGTTGTTGTTGGTGTTGTGGTTGTTGTTGTTGTTGTGGCTGCTGTCCGGGCCCATGGCCATGCCCATGCCTATTCCCGACCCCGTCTCCGTTCCCACCGACGACGGTGACGTGCTGCAACCAAAAGAACGCCACAACGTTAACCAAGGCTAACTGTCGCGGATATTTAGGGGGCCAGTCGATTTTGAAAATTTCAAAAAATCGATCTTTTTTTTTTACTTTTTTCGAAAGTTTTATTTACTTTTTTCAGAAATATTGTGTCAATATTGCCGATTGAGTTTAGGTAAGTGTTTTTCATAGTATAAACTTCAAACGCGTTGTTTCTCGAAACAACGTTTTCAAAATCTAGCTCCATCGTATCTCTAAAACTAACAAAACCGATTCTCTTGAAATTTGAACCACACATTGTAAACACGATTCGCAACAAGATGACCCTCGATGGTTTTAAAATGTTGACTTTTACTTTCCGCATTACATTAACTTAATTAAAACCAAACACAGAACTAACAGAAATATTATACAAAATGACTTAAAACCTATATGACTTGAGACTTATATAAATGAACTATGACAAAAAACGCTCATATTTATACCTTTTTCAAACATTATGGTTAATTATTTTATATTAAAAAAATGTGTATCATATTGTATACAGAAAAATAAAAATTCTGAAGATGACCCTAACCGGAGGGCCGAAACGTAAAAATATCCTCTATCTCCATTGCTGACTTTGGAATAACCTTGACTGGCCGGATTGAAGCCGAATCCACAAAGACCATCTTATCATCCACACGGCCGCACACATCTCTGACTTATTTGACTTTTGCTCATTTTTTTTTGCGAAAAACTGCGAAAAAGCGTTATTTTTTTTTACTTTTTTCGTTTTTCATCTGCCATTTTTGTATTTTTTGATAAAACTTTATATCCGAGGGTGATTTTGTAGCTGGTGTCATACTGAATCTAATGGACTTTGATTTTTTTGTTTCAGACAAGCCGTTGCCGAGTTGTCATGGAGCTACCTAGCCCACCTATTTTTCACGCTTTACGTTAAACTATAGTTTTTGTACTTAAAAAAGAATAAAAATGAATTCAACATTTTTTTTTAAATGTATTTCAAGACTTTATTCATCAAGCCCAACAACTTTTATATTCGTATCTTTTATAAAATCCTCAAAAAAAAAAAAATCGCGAAAATAGCCTTTTTTTTCGTGGCTCCAAAGTGGACTGGCCCCTTAAGAATCTTTTTGAATTGTTTGTTTTAGATTACCTGGACAGAGCAAATTATCAACACTGGCGACATACTTTTTTTCATGCCTCTACACGATTATAAACCGTTAAATAAATATACATTTATATGCAACAACAAAAAAATGTTTTCTATTCTGTAAGAGTGTACCTTTGAGCGAAACAAAAAAAACCTTTGTACCGATACGTGCACCAGTTTTCGTAAAAAAAAAAATCAAAAATAGCTTATTTTTCGAGCGATCACAATGGCCTCTTAAATAATAAAAAAAAAAAAAACGCAAGCCCGTACGAACGAAAAGACAACATTCTGAAGAAAGAAAGAGAAAAAAAAAAAAAACGGTAGGAAACAAAACAAATATTAAACAAACGTGAAGGTAGCGTGAACACTCACTGGGGCGTGTGCCTTGGTGGTGCGGGGTGGTGATGGTGGTAAGGATAGTACTGGTAGTGATGGTGATGTTGAACTCCTTGCCATACCTCGGAGCCCACAGCATCACCATGGCCTGGATGACTCTGATGAGAGTGCGCGTATCCACCGCTTGTTGGCACAGTCCCGTAATGTGAGCTCGTCACCGGATATTGTTGATGATGCTGCTGCTGTTGCTGCTGTTGCTGCTGCTGCTGCTGCTGCTGCTGCTGCTGCTGCTGCTGCTGCTGCTGCTGTTGTTGTTGTTGTTGCTGTTGGTTCTTGTTCTTCGTCGGGCTCGGAGCGTTCGTTTGTCCACCGGGTGACGTTTGTTTCCACTTGGCGCAGTCCCCGTTGATGGAGTTCATTTCGGCGAGTGATTTCAACGGATCGTTAGCAAGGTTGCTACCAGTTGGATTAGCCTGATGGGACGAGTGATTGCTCGAGTGGGGCGCGGGTGGGCTGTAACTTCCGTTGTTTCTCGGCGGTGTTCGGGAAGGCGGCGGACCCCACATGAGTACCGTTTGTCTCGGTGCTTCGCTGCCGTAAACCTCAGGCTTGACGTCCTCCATCTTAGGCGTTCTTATACCATTGGCTGTTGTGACTGGCGAACTACCGGCTGAATTGTTACTCGACGAGGCACCCTCGAGGCTGTGCCTGCTGCCGGTACGTGCGACCGTGATTTCGCCACTCGTCGCGTGATTGGGAACGCTCGTTGTGACCGGTGACGAGGCGTAAGGCGAACCGCTCACGCTGTTAGGATGTCGCGTATCGACGTAACTGTATTTCGGCGATTCGGCCAATTGTTGACAATAAAGACGCTCCTCGGTTTTGCTCGCGAGCTGGTGTGTGTCGTACGTCGGTAGACTCACGTCTATGAAGCCGTTGTACCCTGTCGTTGTGTGATACTCGGGATAGTAAGAGCCTAACGGGCGATACTGAAAGAGATTTTCCGTCGCTGTGAGATAACGATTGTCTAGTGCGGTCGTTGGATAAAGTGTCTGATGATAATTGCCGGTATGGCCGATGTAAGTTGTCAACGAGGGATCGGTCGTCGCTGCTACGGCAGCCGGTGCGTAAGGAGTCGGATACATCGTGTTGAGATTGCTGTATGCCGCGGCAACCGCGGCAGCTGCGGTGCTGTCAGCCGCTGTCAAATAATCGACCGTGGCAACCGTTGGCGCTGCCGGCGGTGACGCCGGTGACTGCGTCGACATTTTCGTACGCTTGCTTCGACACGTCGACAAAAAGTCACGCAGCTGCGTCTTGTAACGTCTGTTTACGCGCTGCGGCGTCGGCTGGGCCGGCAACGTTGGCGTTATCGACGTACCCGTCAGGCTCTCGTTGTCCGAAAAATAACTGTTCGTCAGGCCCGCGTCTAGGTACGAGACCTTGAAATCCATCGTTCGTTTGCCCAACAAATCACGGCCTTCCTCCTCCCTGTAGGAAAACAGAGAATGGGTATTCCAATGAGCTGGAATAACTGAGTTACGGATCACTCGGACTAACTGTAATGATAGCGTTGGATTCTTGCATCTTCGTGCGGGGGGGGGGGGGGGGGGGGGGGTTTCATTAGTTAATAACAAGTAAAAGTTTCTTTTTCTTGTTGTGGAAAATTGAACTTTTTTCCTACAGTTTTCCATTTCCCGTAATGTTCAAACTTTGAAAAAAGTATTATTCCAGTAAAGGTAAATATTTCAGGTCACCCTAGTTGCCAAAACCAGCCACACCGATTGGCCATTGGCAGCAACGGCGGTTCTTCGTTTAAATAATAATAACTTCGTTATTTATGAATATTTTTCAATAGCAAAGTGAAGTCAAACTTGGCTAGAGACTATGTATTAAGGGACAACACCACTGTGACGGCTTCAAAAAATCCGATTTTTTGAAAACCATCTAGAAAAATCTAAAATACATTTAAGATTAAGATGCCGTTGGACCCAGGTCGAAAAAATAATTATTTTCGGAGATATTGAATATTTTGTGAAGGGGTGCAGCGCTCCGTGACGCCATAAGCCGCCTCTTGCTGAGGAAGTATTGGAGGCAATTACGGCAGTCTTCGAAAATTTGAGCAGAGACGATTTGCTGCAGCGTTGTTTGGGCGGCTTCACGCAAAACAACAACGAAAGCTACAACAAATCAGTTTGGGCAATAGCCCCCAAGTGTCAGTCCGGGAGCAAAAAAATCGTCGATATTGCAGCTGATATCGCGGTATTATTATTCAATGATGGCCTGAGAAGCCTCATGAAAGTTTTGGAGACGTTGGGGATAACTATCGGCCCAAATTGTTTCAATTTTTGCGTTGAAACCGACGCAGCGCGGATCGAGCTGGCGGAGCGCTCGCTCACAGACGCTGCAAAAGAGGCAAGAAGAGCCTCTACAAGTTCGAGAAAAGATGCTAGGGACAATCATTTGCTTCTTGAAGGCCAGCTATATGGTGCCGGCATCGCTGATTAAAGGTAAAAAATTTTTTTTCCAATTTATCGCGTAAATTAACAAACCTAAAACTTTGAACGCGTTTTTCTCAAAACCACTTTTTTGAGTGGGGCACACAGCAGAACTCGAGCAATTTTTATCCGATCGACTTCAAATTTGGACTGCATCAATAAAACTAGATTATCTAAAGAAGTACATAGGATTTTTTCGATATCTCAATAATAAAAAAAGTTATAGCCTATTTTCGACGAGAAATTTTGCTCGAAAATCGTCCTTTAATTTCAAAAGCGTGCCTATTTTTTAAAAATCAATATTTTTTCAAATCCCTATGTACTTCTCTTCAAAATATCATATTATTAACGAAAACACTCGGTATTTTTTTTCAGATCGACTTTGAAGAGAGTTCTGCTGCGTGCCGCGAACCACTGCAGAGGCAACAGTACCTGACGCGGGAGCTTCCCCAGCGTCACCATGGGGCGTGAAAAATTTGAAATTTTTTTTTTTTATGTATCTTCAATAAACAACGAACAAAACAAAAAAAAATTTTTCGAATATCTCTTTTTTTTTTTCCCACAAAAAAAAATTCTTGAAAAATGGCAAAAAAACAGGGGCTCACAGTGGTGTTCTGCCTTAATTGCGTGTAAAATCCCGAACTCGACATCCCAATACTCTCACGAGAAGAAAATATTGAAAATTGACCGGTTTTTTGGATCGAACTTAAGCAGACCCGTTAACTCTTTTTTTTTTTTATATTACGGCTATTGTTGTTTGGGTTTGTTTGGGTTAAATTATACATGCTGATTACGAATACTCACATCAAGGGTCTGTGGGTGCTGATAACGAAGTCTGGCTTTGAGTTCTTGTAAACGAGGCGGGAACTCGTCTGCAACCATTGCCATCCGCCATCCTTCATCTGGTACCTGTAGGCTATCATACCCGAGGCTCCGGTTTTCAAGACTGGATGAAAAACACAAATCAGATTGACAATATATGAAAGCTATTGTTGGGACAATATATTATAAAGACAAGAGGAGGAATCAATGGTAACTGACGGATCAAGGCATAGCGAGTAAACCATTAGCGTATAACCAGCATTTTGTTTTGGGTGGCGATGACCCGAGTCGAAAACTAAGGCCGAAAACTTTATTCGATTCGGCCGAAATTGTAAAAGTTGGCCTACGGTTGGTGACTTAGACCGAAAAAACGGCGAATCTTTTAAAATCGTAATAATTCAGGCGACTTATAAACCGGAACGTACCGAAAATGCGCCGGAAAAAAAAAACGCCGGAACTTAGTTCCGGCGTGTTGATCGGCCTAACGGGTTGCAGGCTTAAAGTACGCCGAAACTTGGGATTTCAGCTTACGTTCAGTCAGCGTTCTGCTCAGGCCAAAAATATGCCGATACTCATTTTTTCGGTCTACCGATCGACGTCGCAGGTTACAGGCTCCTCATTATCAATCGAACTCACAAGAACAGTTCAACAATTGGCAGAATTCAGCTAATCAAAGCTGAAATTTTACATCACTTTAACTCCTAATTTTACATCACTTTAACTCCCAACTAATTTACTCAAGGCTCTGTATAAATTCATTATTTTGAATAAAAAAAAACACGGTGAAAAGGATCTTCTTTATTATCGTAGAGATTTAAGAGGAAGCAAGATCAAATTGCACTAATTATCACTCATTATATTACCAAATATTGATACTCGATGGGGAGACCGAAATTCCAGATTTCTGCGTGTTTTTGGCCCGAGAAAGCGGGCTGACGGAGAAACCGAAATCCAGAGTTCAGGCGTGTTTTCGGCCTGCAAAGCCTGGCCGGAATGGTTCGCTATTCCGGCCGGTTTTCGACGTGAATTCGGTCTAGACCGAAAACACGCCGGAAAATAAGACATTTATTTTTCGATTCGGGGAGGTTGGAGGGGCCTGACAAAAACTGATGATCACAATCGTGTTTTTTTAAAATAACATTTACATAGTCGGTAATCACGTAATACACGTGGAGTATGAAACTTGCTTAAGTCACACTTTCATGTTAACATTAATAAGAAACTCTTGCAATACCTTAACAAATAAACAATTCATTTTTCATAATTCTTTAATCGTTCGCGATCACACGTTCTGGCTGTAACACGCTGGTCACGCGGGGGGTCGCAATGACCCCAGCCATGTTTAAACGATTGTCGCGTTGATCGTATCGTTCCGAATGACTCATAAAAATTCAGCATATTAGTTTGAACATTCTTGAATGTCGCGGTCACGGTATTATATTTTAATCGAATTTTAAAATGACGGAAAAAAATCAGCCATTTCGGAGAACGATATCGAATACACAAATTTTTGCTTAAATTGCGCTTGGGGTCATTTTGACCCCGGGTGACTTCACTTTCAGTAGGTTTGAGGGATCATCGCAGTGTAAAATTTTCGACAAATCGATTTTTTTCATTATCCAATAGTATAGACGGTTATAAACATGCAGTTCAATTTTTTGGTGCGAAATTCGAATAATTTCGCACCAAAAAATGGTGCGAGATTTTTCTTTTATGTATTTCAAGACTTTATTTATCAAGCCCACAATTTTTATATTCATATCTTTTATAAAATCCGCAAAAAAAAATCGCGAAAATAGCCTTTTTTTCGTGGCTCCAAAGTGGACTGGCCCCTCAATGGAACAAACAAACATTTCCAATGTATTTACGTGTATGTAAGCGTACTTACGTTCTTGGTGGGCACTCGCGACGTAAGCAAGATCGTCGTAATGAACGAGATCGTAGCCCCCGAGATTCGCGAGCTCAGCGTCGGCATAGCCGAGGAGCATTTTGCCACGTTGATCCATCGAGACTAGAGCGAGATCCAATTTGTGCTTGCTCTTGAACATAACTTCCTTCTGGGGTACTTCGAGCAACGAGGGAGGTCCGAAAGGTGTGCAGAGGGCGAATAGGGCCAGTGGAGGATCCTCTGTCTTTCTGTTTTGACCGTGAAGCACTTTTACTCTACCCCTTATGTCCAATCGCTGTAAAAAAAAAAAAAAATGAAAAGAAAACGTATTCTTAAGTAATGGAAAACATTGGAAAATGCGTAGTTGGGTATTAATCCAAATGAGAGGTTACTTTAAGGGATTCAGTTTCGTATACTACGTACCTGTAGAAATACGGTAAAGAACGTTATTTAGGTCGGAGTGACCGATAAGGGGCTAAAGAGAGTGATACAATAGAAGCGTCTATGAGGGCTCAGCGTGCAACCGCAGTGTCGAGCGTCCAAAGCTCGCAGAACAGAGATCCAAAACCAAAGTTGGAGAGTTGGAGAGTTGTTGGAGAGTTGGAACGTTGGAGAGTTAGAGGAGAGTTGGAGAGTTGGAGAAGAGTTGGAGAGTTGAAGAGTAGAAGAGTTAGAGAGTTAAAGAGTTGGAGAGTTGGAGGGTTGGGGAGTCGAAGAGTTGAAGAGTTTGTTTGGGTTTGTTTGGGTTAGTAGGAGAGTTAGACAGTTGATGAGTTGGAGAGTTGGAGGAGAGTTGAAGAGTTGGAGAAGAGTTGGGCAGTTGGAGAGTTGGAAAAGCGTTGGAAGTTTGGAGAAGAGTTGAAGAGTTAGAAAGTTGGAGATTTGGAGAGTAGAAGAGTTGGAGAGTTAGAGAGTAGGATAGTAGAAGAGTAGGGGAGTTAGAAAGTTAGAGAGTTGGAGAGTTTGTAGAGTTGGAGAGTTGGAGAGTAGAAGAGTTGGAGAGTTGGAGAGTAGAAGAGTTGAAGAGTTGGAGAGTTGGAGAGTAGGAGAGTTAGACAGTTGAAGAGTTGGAGAGTTGGAAAGTTGGAGAAGAGTTGGGCAGTTGGAGAGTTGGAAAAGAGTTGGAAGCTTGGAGAAGAGTTGGAAGCTTGGAGAAGAGTTGGAAGCTTGGAGAAGAGTTGGAGAGTTAGAGAGTAGGAGAGTAGAAGAGTAGGGGAGTTAGAAAGTTAGAGAGTTGGAGAGTTGGAGAGTTTGTAGAGTTGGAGAGATGTTGGAGAGTTGGAGAAGAGTTGGGCAGTTGGAGAGTTGGAAAAGAGTTGGAAGTTTGGAGAAGAGTTGGAGAGTTAGAAAGTTGGAGATTTGGAGAGTTAGAGAGTAGGAGAGTAGAAGAGTAGGGGAGTTAGAAAGTTAGAGAGTTGGAGAGTTTGTAGAGTTGGAGAGTTGTTGGAGAGTTGGAGAGTAGAAGAGTTGGAGAGTTGGAGAGTTGGAGAGTAGAAGAGTTGAAGAGTTGGAGAGTTGGAGAGTAGGAGAGTAGGAGAGTTAGACAGTTGAAGAGTTGGAGAGTTGGAAAGTTGGAGAAGAGTTGGGCAGTTGGAGAATTGGAAAAGAGTTGGAAGTTTGGAGAAGAGTTGGAGAGTAGGGGAGTTAGAAAGTTGGAGAGTTGGAGAGTTAGAGAGTTGGAGAGTTGGAGAGTAGAAGAGTAGGAGAGTTAGAGAGTTGGAGAGAGAGAGAGAGAGATGGAGAGAGACCAACTCATACGATTTGATTTTTTTAATATTTTCTGGTACTTCGAAACTTCTATTTTTATGTATAAAAAGATTAAAATATGGAGAGAAATTATATTATGAAAAAAAAATTCTTGAAAATATGTGCAATAGATGGAGACTGATGCCTTAGTTACAATTATTTTTACATTATAACGTTAATTATACCAAACTTGACGACGATAATAGTCGAAGTTCATTAACGAGGCTCCGTCACGAATGCTGCCAAAAAAAATATTTTATTTAAATAGGATCTATTTAAATCAAATAGTTTTTTTTCCTTGTCTCACAGCCTACTATGACCCTACTTGTTGCAAATATTTTTAAAAATTTGTTCAAGCTACTCTTTTTAAATATTAAATATATTCATATTAAATAAATAAAGATTAGATTCGAATTAAATAAATAAAGACAGAGGTCAAAATTTAGACATATAATTTTTAATTTACATAAGTCCGTTAACATATAAACTGTATTTAATTTACAGTAAACAAATTTTAGATTTCTTAAATAAAAATCATGAAACTGAGTATAAACGTGTGATAATAATTTCTCTAATTACTATTGCGCCAAATTAAATATGGTTAATGAAACTGAATTGATAAAATTGATTAAACATTTAAAAAGTTGAGCGCCCCAAGCTTTTATTTATAGTCAAATATTACAAAAAAAAATATTTTCTACTTTTTAGTACATTAAATAAAAGCTTGTTTTTATTTACAGTTTTGTTTACGTAATTTTTTCACCAACAAGCTTGTTATTTGGAAAAAAAGAAAGGTATCGTCGTATCTTTTGTTATCAGGCGTGATTATTTATGTATAGAAAGATAAATTTACCTTTTCCTATTTATCCTTAAAATTAGCTAACTTAAATCTAAAACTTTGACTTAAAAATCAACTGTTTGTTTTGTAAGTTCTCGAAACATCAATAAGATGCCTTTTTAAAATGGATAAATATTGGTTTTTTTTTTCTTTCTAATCATGCCCGAAAAAACGCTCGAAATTAAGGCCTCTAGACCAGAATACTGCCTCAAAGTTTGCGTTTGAGGTATACAAAGTTTTGAGCTCGCGGGTTGAACTAACTCTGGAATAAGGCAGATCGACTATCGCTGGGATGAAAAGTACGGTAGGCGCATAAAGGAGGTCTATTTGGAAAGGAGATTGAAAAAGTGAATTTTGCAGCTCGTCCGAGGAAGAACGATGGGCGGGAACGGACGCGGAGTCTGCGCTGCGCTGCCGTAAACCTTTTACGATTACAGTTTCATTTTCATAAACGTCAAAGCGGCAACGTTTTTTGTCACATGAGAGAGAACACCATGAGAAAGTCCGACAACGTTAGTTCTGTGACGCTACCGCACTCGTCGACACAGTCGCGCGCTAGCTCATTCTTTAGCGCGGAGAGTGGCCGTTCGCTCTCTCTCTCTCTCTCTCTCTCTCTCTCTCTCTCTCGCTCTCTCTCTCTTTCTCTCTGTCCCTCATACTCTTTTTCTCTCTATCTCGCTCGTTTTTTCCTTATTTTCTCTCTCTCTCTCTCTCTCTCCACGGGAGAGATAGTTCGACATTACATATAAACACGGTGGAGACGCGGGCCGGCTTTGTGTTTGCGGTAAGATAATTAGTGTTTTGCAAGCCACCACGTGACCCCTCTGCACGCGGGGTTTTGTTCAACAATTGATTTATATACACTCCCGACCATTTCTCCGTACATGGACACACACACACACACGCGTAATCTGTCTCTTCTTCCAGCTCCTTTATTTCTTTATCCTGAAAGGAGGTCGACTTTTGTCTTGCAGTCCCGACAAAAGGAACGAGAGAATGCGACCGAAACAAACAAGGGCTCTTTCAGTCGAAGTAAGGCAAATTTCTGTGCTGACGTAGCCGCTGTACCCTGTTCCGAGATATACGTCAATATCGTGGATTTTGGATTTTAGAAGTATTTTCGGATTGTAGGAGCAAGCGCATAAAGAGTCGTGTTTGTTTTTTTTTTTAACAGATGTGTTTTTTACCGTTTTCTCCTCGGGAGTACTTATCCAGTATTGATTGAAAAATTGATAATAAATCAAATTATAATTCTCATGAGTAAACATTGAAAAGTAACTTTATAAAAATTGTCGTTTTTTTTTTCATTCATATTTTTGGCGAACACGACAATTAATTTAATGGAAATTGCAACGTTTCTTCGACGAAAGAATTTGTTGAACCGTTAACTATTTGAGTATTTATTATCGAAATTATTTTATGTCTCGATTTTATAGAAAATGAAATGATGTAGAAAAAAGGTCCTGTGATATTTTGTGATAAGTTTGATAGTTTCGCCGGAAAAGGAAAAAAAATCTTGAAATTTTCTATAAATTCAATTTGACCTTGATGATGTTTTGAAAGAGTAGATTTATCATAAAAGATAGAAGCCGATCGTGAAAACGTTATTAGCTTGGGCAATAGAAAATCGCGATGGGCATCGTCCGAATATTAGTACCGAGGGCTCATATTTTAACAGGTGTCTTATTTTATATTAATGATCTTTTCAACATGAAGCCACAAAAAAAAAATCATGGTCATCGCAAGATTATTTTGAGATAATCTTAAGACTAGCTTAAGGTAATCTGAAGACAAACTTAAGACAATCTTAAGACAATCTCAAGACAATCTCAAGAAAATCTCAAGTTAAGCCCAAGATAATCTTAAGATAATCTCAAGATAATCTTAAGATAATCTCAAGATAGTCTTAAGATAATCTTAAGATAATCTCAAGATAGCCTTAAGATGATCTTAAGATGATCTTAAGATAATATATAGATGATCTTAAGACATTATATAGATGATCTTAAGATAATCTTCAGAGGGTCGTAAGACAATCTTAAGATGATCTTAAGATAATATATAGATGATCTTAAGATAATATATAGATGATCTGAAGATAATCTTAAGAGGATCATAAGATAATCTTAAGATGATCTTAAGATAATCTTAAGATAACTAATTTTTTGTGGCTTTCAGAAAAACTTTTGTATTGACGCGAGTTTTAACGTTTTTCGTCTATTATGAAAAATGAAGATCGCCTTTACGGTCGTTGCAAAAAAATACGAGTGCAAATCAATACCCGATAAGACTGAAAAAGACTTAGTGCCGCGTATCCGGTTTTATTACTTATAAAAAAAAAAGTGAAAGGAAAAGAGAATGAGAAGAAAACTCGTTTAGTACGATAACCCAAACATCGCGGAAATACGACTGTTTCCGATGGATAAAAATTTTTTTATATCCTTTTGTTTGATGCAACAGTAACGAAAAAAAGAAATCCTGAGTCTCGACGTTGCCTCAACGATTTTTCCGAGCCAAAGTTTGTTCGTTGATCAATGTCCTAGAGGCAAGTGGAACGGGTAAAAGTAAAAACTCACCAGAAAGCCGGAAGTGTTGTCCAAGAGACAGCGGAAGCGGACGGTAAAGCTGCGCTCGAGTAGATGGCCGTGCTGTACGGTGAGGGCATCGTGGAGCGGAAGATTCGCACTTTCGGCCGGTAAAAAGCTATTCCACATTAATTGTCGCTGAAGCTCTTCGCGATCTTCGCTGTGGACCAACTCGTAGACACTTTGGTGCACGATGTCGGACTGTACAGAGTAGTCGGGACAGAAAGCAAGAATTAACATTTAGTACAGACTATTATTATTTATTATTATCTTTTATTTATTATTATCTTTTATTTATTTATTATTATCATATTATTATTTAAAAAATTTCCGATTCGGTAAATTTTTATCATCCTTCGCAGACTTTCGCAGAGTTTTTTTATTTTAATGCGGTTAACGTGAAAAAAAAATCTCAAGCCTTTCACCGACAAACATCAAATAAATATTGATTTTTGTTTAGACGCTTTTTGCTGTTTTGCTTTCCTGGCGATTAGAAGGTCCAAAAAATCGATTTTTTTTTTTGTATTGTTTAAATCTATTCCTGATGTATCTAAGAATGTCTAGACAAAGTTTTATAGCCCAATTCGAAATATTTCCAAAGATACAGCACTGAACGTAGTGGAGTGTCGAGCAGGTATACGGGCGCTCGGGCAGTTAGGGCGCGCGCTCCCTTCCCTCGGGAGCCCGTTTTCTCGAGTTTTCGTTTTTACGATTTTTCTAATTTGGCGTATCTGATTACAAAAAAACTAGAAGTCCAATCGAAACAAACCAAAGCTTGTTCGCTTCAGTATCGTTTTCTTTTCTATTTGAACTAAAAAACATTGTCGAAAAAAAAATTCTTAACAATTTTTTTATCAAGTTGAAATAATTTTATTTTTTTCACAAAAAGCACATTTTCTACTTCAAACCCGAAAAAACATTCAAATTTCAAAAAAAATTTCGTTTTTTTTAGTTCATATAGAAGAAAAATATGTCACAATTAAAATGGTTTTTGGTTTTTTTGTTTCAGATGAAAATTACGAGCTCCATTTGTCACGCCGCATGGAAACAGCAGTGGCACGAATGTGCATAAAAATCGGTTGCCTGTTGATATTTTTCTTTAAAAAAAATTGTTTTCTTATGTTCAGACATGTAATAAAATAATCTGAAAATTTCGCTAAACTTGCTTTTCTTTTTTTACCCGAAAAAAATTCCTCAAAATATCGATTTTTCGAACCGGCTAATTCAGGATCCCGCCTTAAGGACAGGTCACCGTTTACGACGATGAAAAATTCGTTTTTTTTTTTTAAATGTATTTTGCATCCTCAAAGTGTTTGGAACACGTGGGTAAGAGGATATTTTCATATCCAAAGTATTTTAGAATTTGCAGCGTAAACGTTAAAATTTAAATGCGTTTTTCTGGAACTTTAATAAGCCGATTCACATGAATCTCTGCGCAATTGAATTCTGATTATTCCTTCCCTGTTAAAAAAATTCACGAGAAACACTAAAATTTCGGCCTCCTAAACTGGTCCCCCCCCCCCCCCCCCCTTAAGAATTAATTGCAGTAATTGAAACTGTGCTAAATTTCCAAGATTTTAAGATCTTCTGCTCGAAATCAATTAACTTCAAAATTTTTGCGATAAAAAAAATGAGTCACCTTCGATGTTTATGGCTAAAAGGCTAAATAAACGTAGAAACTTCCTTCGATTACTCTTTGAACAGCAAAGCTCTGAACTGTGACGAAAAATATATGCAATTATGGAATATGACGTGCTGCGGAATTTCCACGATCATTATAAGAACAGCAGAGTGGCGCAGTGGAAGCGTGCTGGGCCCATAACCCAGAGGTCCGTGGATCGAAACCACGCTCTGCTAAGGATTTCTTTTTTTACCCCCAAATTTGTCTTTATTATTGAGAAATGTGCTTTGATAGATTTTACCGATCATTTTTGTCTCTAATAAAAATACGCAATAAGAAAAATAAGTAATAATAAATCAAGAAAATAAGTAATGAAAATTATTATTTTTAATAATTTTTTTTCATTAAATACTTATGTTTTATTTATTTTTAATAGTTGTCGAAACGTTAAAGACTGTTTCGACCACTGAATTGTTTTTTTTTTTTTTGAAAAGTTGATGAACTTATGAAAAGAAGTTGTTGCGATGCACTTGGCAAGGACGTGGCTTTACTCGGAGGCAAATGCATCCTTCGCCGAAGTTTGGATTTTTATCCTTTTGTGACAAGGGAGCAGAGTGGCGCAGTGGAAGCGTGCTGGGCCCATAACCCAGAGGTCCGTGGATCGAAACCACGCTCTGCTAATAATTTTTTTGCAATATTTACATTGAGGGTTGGAGTCCCTCTGGAACGATGTACTTTCAACCCCTGATATAGCGACAAGAGCAGAGTGGCGCAGTGGAAGCGTGCTGGGCCCATAACCCAGAGGTCCGTGGATCGAAACTACGCTCTGCTACTAATTTATTTTGCAATACTTTTATTAAGGTTTGCAAACCGTCTAGAACGAAGATGTATTTTCAACCCTTAATATAGCAACAAGAGCAGAGTGGCGCAGTGGAAGCGTGCTGGGCCCATAACCCAGAGGTCCGTGGATCGAAACCACGCTCTGCTAATAATTTTTTTTGCAATATTTTCATTGAGGGTTGGAGTCCTTCTGGAACGATGTACTTTCAGCCCCTGATATAGCGACAAGAGCAGAGTGGCGCAGTGGAAGCGGGCTGGGCCCATAACCCAGCGGTCCGTGGATCGAAACCAAGCTCTGCTACTAATTTATTTTGCAATACTTTTATTAAGGTTTGCAAACCGTCTAGAACGAAGATGTATTTTCAACCCTCAATATAGTAACAAGAGCAGAGTGGCGCAGTGGAAGCGTGCTGGGCCCATAACCCAGAGGTCCGTGGATCGAAACCACGCTCTGCTAATAATTTTTTTGCAATATTTACATTGAGGGTTGGAGTCCCTCTGGAACGATGTACTTTCAACCCCTGATATAGCGACAAGAGCAGAGTGGCGCAGTGGAAGCGTGCTGGGCCCATAACCCAGAGGTCCGTGGATCGAAACCACGCTCTGCTAATAATTTTTTTTGCAATACTTTTATTAAGGGTTGCAAACCGTCTAGAACGAAGATGTATTTTCAACCCTCAATATAGTAACAAGAGCAGAGTGGCGCAGTGGAAGCGTGCTGGGCCCATAACCCAGAGGTCCGTGGATCGAAACCACGCTCTGCTAATAATTTTTTTGCAATATTAACATTGAGGGTTGGAGTCCTTCTGGAACGATGTACTTTCAACCCCTGATATAGCGACAAGAGCAGAGTGGCGCAGTGGAAGCGTGCTGGGCCCATAACCCAGAGGTCCGTGGATCGAAACCAAGCTCTGCTACTAATTTATTTTGCAATACTTTTATTAAGGTTTGCAAACCGTGTAGAACGAAAATGTATTTTCAACCCTCAATATAGCAACAAGAGCAGAGTGGCGCAGTGGAAGCGTGCTGGGCCCATAACCCAGAGGTCCGTGGATCGAAACCACGCTCTGCTAATAATTTTTTTGCAATATTAACATTGAGGGTTGGAGTCCCTCTGGAACGATGTACTTTCAACCCCTGATATAGCGACAAGAGCAGAGTGGCGCAGTGGAAGCGTGCTGGGCCCATAACCCAGAGGTCCGTGGATCGAAACCAAGCTCTGCTACTAATTTATTTTGCAATACTTTTATTAAGGTTTGCAAACCGTGTAGAACGAAAATGTATTTTCAACCCTCAATATAGCAACAAGAGCAGAGTGGCGCAGTGGAAGCGTGCTGGGCCCATAACCCAGAGGTCCGTGGATCGAAACCACGCTCTGCTAATAATTTTTTTGCAATATTTACATTGAGGGTTGGAGTCCCTCTGGAACGATGTACTTTCAACCCCTGATATAGCGACAAGAGCAGAGTGGCGCAGTGGAAGCGTGCTGGGCCCATAACCCAGCGGTCCGTGGATCGAAACCAAGCTCTGCTACTAATTTATTTTGCAATACTTTTATTAAGGTTTGCAAACCGTCTAGAACGAAGATGTATTTTCAACCCTCAATATAGTAACAAGAGCAGAGTGGCGCAGTGGAAGCGTGCTGGGCCCATAACCCAGAGGTCCGTGGATCGAAACCACGCTCTGCTAATAATTTTTTTGCAATATTTACATTGAGGGTTGGAGTCCCTCTGGAACGATGTACTTTCAACCCCTGATATAGCGACAAGAGCAGAGTGGCGCAGTGGAAGCGTGCTGGGCCCATAACCCAGAGGTCCGTGGATCGAAACCAAGCTCTGCTACTAATTTATTTTGCAATACTTTTATTAAGGTTTGCAAACCGTGTAGAACGAAAATGTATTTTCAACCCTCAATATAGCAACAAGAGCAGAGTGGCGCAGTGGAAGCGTGCTGGGCCCATAACCCAGAGGTCCGTGGATCGAAACCACGCTCTGCTAATAATTTTTTTTGCAATATTTTCATTGAGGGTTGGAGTCCTTCTGGAACGATGTACTTTCAACCCCTAATATAGCGACAAGAGCAGAGTGGCGCAGTGGAAGCGTGCTGGGCCCATAACCCAGAGGTCCGTGGATCGAAACTACGCTCTGCTACTAATTTATTTTGCAATACTTTTATTAAGGGTTGCAAACCGTCTAGAACGAAGATGTATTTTCAACCCTCAATATAGCAACAAGAGCAGAGTGGCGCAGTGGAAGCGTGCTGGGCCCATAACCCAGAGGTCCGTGGATCGAAACCACGTTCTGCTATAACTATATCCTTTTTTTTTTTTCTTGTTATTCCGTACTACCTCTTAACCCGTCCTCACCGTAAATTACGGATAAAGACCTGTCGGGAGGGTAGGTTTTGCGTCAATCATATCATCGTTTGTGTATATCATTTTGATAGGAGACTTGTCCGTTATGCGCGCGATGAAATCATCTTATAGCCTTGTAATAAACTAGCGAAGCGTACTAGCGCGAGACAAAATACCTCGTGTACGCCGTTGCGATATGCTATACGTAAGAACTCGGTAAAAATCCACAAACGTAAATAATTGATCGAAAGAGTTTCCACGAGTCCCACTTTCCTACGCCACACGTAGTATAACAATAATAGCGTTCTATCGAAGTTCGAAAATGCCTGTTTACCGCAAGCTTCCCGCGCACTTGCACATAATTCCACCGATATATCGATCGTTGGTAGGTAAAAGGGCGTAACACGGGGGATTGGATACGTAATGTGACATGGTTTGAGTGCTGTCTCGCGATTGCAGCAATCGATACACACCGAGTATTTCACCTCTCAACGGATATAAGATATACCGAATTGAAAGAGAGAAGAAGAAGAAGAAGAAGAAGAAGAAGAAAAACAACGTTCTCAACACGACGTTACCATTTACCTATTGCCACTTCCGTAAACGATGCAACAGGGCTCATAATAAATGGGGAACCGAGCGTTCATAGACTCACCCAGCACCGGAATACCAACGATTGAGCGTGAAATATATGAAGTGTCCACGGATATATATGCATATATATATATATATACGTAGTATAATAGCCAAGTTTCCGAACATGAGAGTCGTGATGCCCGTGCTCCTGATACGAGGAGAGCGAGTACAAGAGGTCGCGTTTAAGCAAACGCTTCTGGGCTTTCGAGAGTATGCAGAACTACATACAAGTAAACACACTCACGCGCGCACATAAACCGACATACGTATACGTTTGGCGCTTCGTACATAAAAGGACTCAACATACATGGCTTTGCTCGTTGAATCTTGTACTTTGAGGCCTCTTAGTTTTGCGAATATTTCATGTATATGTGCACAGATGGCGCTGTAGCAGGCTCAACGCCCGGGGTGAAGCCCGCTTCCTATCGTGATTTATTATTATTCATGGCCGAGCTTAGTACAATTCTACTCCGCGGTGGCGCACTGCCTATATACGTTTATATATATATATGTGTACGTGTACAAGGAGCATGCGACCGCAGGGTAATGGTCGCGCGGGAGTCTGCAATTCGATCTATTCTCCATGTTTTTTTTTTACCATTCCTTTTGTTTGTTTTACACTTTCTTACGTTTCTTATTCGCGAGTTGCTTTGGCTTATTCGCGTGGAGAGCGAGAGAGAGAGAGAGAGAGAGAGAGAGAGAGAGAGAGAGAGAGAGAGAGAGAGAGAGAGAGAGAGAGAGAGAGAGAGAGAGAGAGAGAGAGAGAGAGAGAGAGAGAGAGAGAGAGAGAGAGAGAGAGAGAGATACTCTCGTACGTTCTTTCTGCATATACCACACGCTCCCCTCGTACGTATACGTAAGCCATGAGTGAGTATATGCTAGGAGCGCGAGAAAAGTGAGAAATCCTCGCTTGCGCGAGTACTCGAGTCGCGGGTGCGTGGAGATTATCTCTCGCGGGTGAAACGGAGAAAGAGAGCAATGTAAAATCGTCTCTATGCGAAAAACTACCGCTCGCGGCCCGCGTTAACGGGGCTGAACAATTTCTTTCTGCGGGGTACGGTGAAGCTCTGCACGCGCTTCTACGCTGGCTTGTTGATAAGAATGAGGAAATAAGAGGAGAAAAAAAAACGTACATCGCGGCTTCTCATCGTGAGATCGGTACCTCTCGGGATTCTCGGTTTTGTCCTGGTACATGTGTAATGTTTATTGTGTTACGTCGGCGTTATTGCTCAGTGTAATTAGGAAAGTAAGGTTGATAACATATTTTTTTTTTTTCAAACTATAAGCGGTAGCTATCGTGGACGGGAGGCTGTTACAATCCCAGAAACGTCATACTCGCGAAATGGAGGGTAGGGACGGTGCTTGTTGAGCAAGTTTGGAATTATCGCCCTATAATTCCTCAAGGGGAGAAAACCCTTTGGAATTTTCATAAAATCGATTTTAAAAAAATATATTTCGCAACTATAATATATTGAGAAGATACTGTTAAGAGGAAAAGTCGAAATATGAATTATTTACGGAGTTATAGCTCATAGTGGAGAGCGCCGAGACCGCATACCGCGAACTAGCGAGCCAGGTAACTACGTTACTTGGTGAAGAGACGAAGCACCATCTCTTACCAATTTACAAAGACCTGTCGAGGGAAGATTTACTCGAAATATGTGTAAATGGCCATACCCAAAACGCGAACGAGAGTTTCAACGCAACGGTTTGGCGATTTGCTCCAAAACACCTCCATTCTGGGCTCAAAATCGTTGAAATCGCCCGCCCATATTGCTGCTGGGGTGTTCAATGAAGGCCATTCCTTCATTCTAAGAATTATGAAATTCTGGTCAATTACAAATGAAAAGTTCTCGAACGACGTAAATCGGGAAATAGGCTCGTGCAGAAATATTGTCATGAATACAGTCAGTTCAATCCTTCCAAATGAAGACACAATAACAAGACGGCTTAAAAGATCCAAACCAAAAGACCTCCTAGAGCGATTCCCAGCCTAAAAAGTACAGCCCGAAAAATAAAACAAAATATATATACATTTATAAGAGTGCATGCGTGCGAGTGAATGTGCGAGTGTGGGTATGCGAGTATGTGAAAGAGTGTAAACTCCTATACGTGTATATACCAGCACAATACGAACAATTGTACACACCAGCCCGAGCAGAAATTTGTTCAGGGTGAAATCCGGACCGGATCAGGCTGCCACAATAGCAAATCCGGGCCGGCTCAGGCAAATTTAGTCCGGCCCTGATCAGGGATGTAACGCTTTTGCAAATTCAGGTCCGGATCAGGCACCTTATCAGGCTCTGATCAGGCGTTTTATCAGGCCCGGATCAGGCACCTTACCAGGCTCGGATTAGGCACTATATCTGGCTCGGATCAAGCAACTTATCTGGCCCGGATCAGGTGCCTCATCCAGCCTGAGACATGCGTGTCATCTGGCTCAATCATTTGATTAATTTTTTGTTCAAAAATAGATCAACATTTATTAAATTATTATCGCAGTTACACGTTATCAAGTTTACTAACGTTATTAAAAATATGAAACATATGAAAACATTTTTTTAAAGTTTAAGTTTTTATTTTACTTGACCTGATCGTTTAGTTTTTGTTCCGGTTTTGGCGATGACCGTCCCAATCTTTCCGGCCCAATCTGTCCGGCGCAAATCATGCGTGCCTGATCAGGGCGCCTTATTGATACCTGATGAGGCTTCTATACGGCGCAAATCATGCGTGCCTGATCAGGGCGCCTTATTGATCCCTGCTCAGGCCCCTGTCTGGCGGAAATCAGGCGTGCCTGATCAGGGCGCCTTATTGATCCCTGCTCAGGCCCCTGTCTGGCTCAAATCAGGCGTACTTGATCAGGGCGCCTTATTGATCCCTGATCCGGCCCTGATGGATCCTCAGGCAGCCTGATTAGATTTCTGCTCGGGAGGGAGAGGTATCATTGGATACACACCTAGAATTCGCGTTAAACACATCCAATGTCAAGCAAACAGCCGAGTGTTATAATAATAACGAATCGCCGTTTACCGATTTAATAAAAAATAAATTAAAAAAATGAATACAGTCCGATTCGTTCTTGGAACTTGGTTTCACAAATTGGGATCCAGTCGGACATCGGATCGGATCCCCGGAGCGAAATGTAACGCTCGCAAATCGAATTCCAGCCAGGGCACTAATACGGAACTATTAAGGGGAGAACACACTTTAGAATTTTCAAAAAATCAATTTTTAAATATATTTCGTAACCATAATATATTAAGAAGATGTTGTTAAAAGGAAAAATCGAAATATGAAATATTTACGAAGTTATAGCTCATAGTGGAGAGCGCCGAGACCGCATACCGCGGAACTAGCGAACGAGGTACCTGAAACTCCAGGGGCGGAACAATTTTTTCTTCACAGTACTTTTGTATATACCTGCTGTACCGCTTGTTCGGGTTTTTCAAATCCAAAACGCGAAAGAACGTTTCAACGCAACAGTTTGGCGATTAGCTCCAAAACACCTCCATTCTGGCCTCAAAATCTGACAGCCAGCTGCGATAGGTTCATGGAACTTACTCCATGCAAATTTAATGTGCTTACAGTCCGTACACGTGTTTTTGATGGATACATTTTTTATGTATATTTTTCTTGTATATATTTTAGTACAGGGAAGGTTGCTGCGACCATTACGCCATAATTGTACTTATACACGAATCCGGCAAGTTTACAGTACGAAACTTCCGTCATAGCGCAGAATTGTTTTCTTCTCTGTTTATTGCGGAACGAAGTGTTTCAGAGTTCTAACACCGCTTCGGCAAAGTTTGCGATATGACACAACTGTTACGAGGCATTCTGAGTCTAGGGAAGTAATCACATCTTCGAATTATGTACGAGGCAATACTATGCGCAAGTAAATATATACGTTTGTTCGAGAATAAGTTGCCTCGTATATTACTATAAAAATAGGAACTATAGACGATACGTAGTTACCGTATGTGTTCAATGATTCTTACATAGAAAAAAAAAATGAAATCTATAAAATCATAATAATTAATCAGAATTATTCTGTGTCACAACCATTGGGATGGTGACTGGCGATGAAAAATGGGTCACATACGAGAACAACAGCCGAAAAAAAGATCGTGGTCCAATCGCGGTGAGTCGGCCCAAACGATCGCCAAGCCCGGATTAACGGCCAAGAAGGTTTTGCTGTGTGTTCGGTGAGATTGGAAGGGAATCATCCACTATGAGCTGCTCCCATCGGGCCAAACACTCAATTCGGACCTCTACTTTCAACAACTGACCAGATTGAAGCAGGCGATCGACCAGAAGCTGCTAGAATTTGCCAATAGGAAGGGTGTTGTGTTCCATCAAGACAACGCCAGGCCGCACACATCTTTAACGACGCGGCCAGAAGCTCCTGGAGCTTGAATGGGAGGTTCTATCGCACTCGCCGTATAGTCCAGACCTGGCACCAAGCGATTATCACCTTTTCAAGCATTTGCAAAATTTTCTTGATGGTACAAAACTGGCCTCAAGAGAGGCTTGTGAAAATGAGCTGGTCAAGTGTTTTTTTTTACCAATAGGGACGAGGACTTCAATCGCGGAATTATGAAATTGCCTTCAAAATGGACAAAAGTTATCGAACAAAACGGCGCATATTTGATCTAAATCGGATAATCCTATGTTAATTTCATCGTCGAAATGAAGCGAAAAAAAAAACGCTCTGAACTTTTTACTTGATCCAATATGAGTTTCAAACGGCTCGTTGTACCCTACGTTTCGCAGTACTTGACACACTGTACCCATCTATCTGACACATCTGTACCCCACCCGTGGGGTACAATGAGCCAATCCGCAAATTTTTTTCGTTCCCATTATTTGGGAACTTTAAATCTTTTGCAAAAAAATATGGTGGCTTTATTGTACGCGTAAAGGTCTATAAAATCGATTATGATCTTTCTTTATAATCGTCCTGCTTTGGTAAGAATAAAAATTGGACAGAAAAAAAGTTTTTTTTTTACTTTTTTCGTTTTTCATCTGCCATTTTTTTATTTTTTGATAAAACTTTATATCCGAGGGTCATTTTGTAGCTGGTGTCATACTGAATCTAATGGACTTTGATTTTTTTGTTTCAGACAAGCCGTTGCCGAGTTGTGATGGAGCTACCTAGCCCACCTATTTTTCAGGCGTTACGTTAAGGCCGGATCCTGAATTAGAAGGTCCAGAAAAACGATTTTTTTTTTATTGTTTAAATCTATTCCTGATGTATCTAAGAATGTCTAGACAAAGTTTTATAGCCCAATTCGAAATATTTCCAAAGATACAGCACTGAACGTAGTGGAATGTCGAGCAGGTATACGGGCGCTCGGGCAGTTAGGGCGCGCGCTCCCTTCCCTCGGGAGCCCGTTTTCTCGAGTTTTCGTTTTTACGATTTTTCTAATTTGGCGTACCTGATTACAAAAAAACTAGAAGTCCAATCGAAACAAACCAAAGCTTGTTCGCTTCAGTATCGTTTTCTTTTCTATTTGAACTAAAAACATTGTCGAAAAAAAAATTCTTAACAATTTTTTTAGCAAGTTGAAATAATTTTTTTTTCCACAAAAAGCACATTTTCTACTTCAAACCCGAAAAAACATTCAAATTTCAAAATTTTTTCCGTTTTTTTTTAGTTCATATAGAAGAAAAATATGTCACAATTGAAATGGTTTTTGGTTTTTTTTGTTTCAGATGAAAATTACGAGCTCCATTTGTCACGCCGCATGGAAACAGCAGTGGCACGAATGTGCATAAAAATCGGTTGCCTGTTGATATTTTTCTTTAAAAAAAATTGTTTTCTTATGTTCAGACATGTAATCAAATAATCTGAAAATTTCGCTAAACTTGCCTTTTTTTTTTACCCGAAAAAAATTCCTCAAAATATCGATTTTTCGAACTGGCTAATTCAGGATCCCGCCTTAAACTATAGTTTTTCTACTTAAAAATGAATAAAAATGAATAAATTTTTTTTGTTTTTAATGTATTTCAAGACTTTATTTATCAAGCCCAACAACTTTTATATTCATATCTTTTATAAAATCCTCAAAAAAAAAAAAAAATCGCGCAAATAGCCTTTTTTTTCGTGGCTCCAAAGTTGACTGGCCCCTTAAATCCCATTGTATAACACCTGTCTATTGATTAATTGCTGAGAATTCTCCATAACGATATTCGAAAGTATACCCAATTATGGGCAAAGTGGCGTATAGCTCGTAGGTGAAATATTTAGCGAGGTGTCGGCGGGCTATATCGCTAAGCCTGTCTGACTTTACGATCCGACTACCGGGCCGTATTAAATCTCTCACAAAAGATTCATGCGTCAATAAATAATTGAGTGTATATTGTGCGAGAGTCGCGAGCCGTGAATGTATCCACGGAGTTTCGAGCCGGAGCGAACGAGGGTTGCCCGTAACTATATGTATATGTATATTGATACTATACATTGGATATGCGGCACGTGTGTATTATCAATACGTTTGCAATTGTGTTTGTGTGTTGGTAATACGGTTTGAAACGTCTTCCATCGCCGTGCGGGGTCCTCCAATGAATTCTAGAAGGTTTTTCGTTATATATAAATATATATATATATATATATATATATAAATTTACCGATACACATATACATATGTGTATTTATATATGGCCAGAAATCACCATCTCTCGTCTCCTCGATACTCCACTGTCTCTCCCGCTGTGCGGTTGAATCCGGGTATATGCAACTTTTTTAGTCTCGGCAACGCGATATGCTATGTATACTTGAGGGCGTACACCCTGGCGCGAAGTTATTTTTTTTTTTTGTTTTTTTTTATGCACCAATTTTTAATTAGTCCCAATAGGGGCGCTCGTTATATACGCGGGCGATCAGCTCGATTTTCTTATCAAGCATCACGTACGTGAATTGTAGGCAACTTGAAGTGGTTTTTGCGAGGATGTGAATTGTATCGAGACTGTTGAGGGCACTAGAAAGGTTTAAAATATAAAAAAAAGCGTTTCTTTTAGCTGTTCATAACGACAATGCGAATAAATATGTTGGGACGTTGAATAATTACACGCTGTTTTCCAACGGATGGCGTTATCAGAACTGCGTGCGTACCCGAGTCGAAAACTAAGGCCGAAAACTTTATTCGATTCGGCCGAAATTGTAAAAGTTGGCCTACGGTTGGCGACTTAGACCGAAAAAAACGGCGAATCTTTTAAAATCGTAATAATTCAGGCGACTTATGAACCGGAACGTACCGAAAATGCGCCGGAAAAAAAAAAAAAAAACGCCGGAACTTAGTTCCGGCGTGTTGATCGGCCTAACGGGTTGCAGGCTGAAAGTACGCCGAAACTTGGGATTTCAGCTTGCATCAGTCAGCGTTCTGCTCAGGCCGAAAATATGCCGATACTCATTTTTTCGGTCTACCGATCGACGTCGCAGGTTACAGGCTCCTCATTATCAATCGAACTCACAAGAACAGTTCAACAATTGGG
>OZ010721.1:1051730-1072528 GCA_963932345.1 Ophion ventricosus
TTTTTTTTTTCGCAGAGCGGGTGCGTTGGAAGATCGACTTTTGCATATTGATGACACTTATGATGTGTGTAAATTAAGTAATGAGACTGGCAATGTAGCGTTCGATCTGGCAACACTTGCGACCCGGGACTTGGAGACCCGGCAGGTGAACACTCGCCTTCAGTGCGAGTTTCAACTTGCCAGAGTCATTTGGTTGTCCGTAGCGATTTTTTTTTTTTTTTTCGTGAAACAGTTTTTTCTAGTGCGTTCTGAAAATCCAGTGACGTCAATTTCGAGGAACGGTGTGCTATCCGGTTTTGCTTCAGACTTGGGCACAGTGCAACGGAAAGTTTTGCAAAACTTCAGCAGGCCTACGGAGTAGAGTTGTCCAAAATCTCCCGAGGAGAAATTTGTTCAGGGTGAAATCCGGATCGGATCAGGCTGCCACAATAGCAAATCCGGGCCGGATCAGGCAAATTTAGTCCGGCCCTGATCAGGGATGTAACGCTTTTGCAAATTCAGGTCGGATCAGGCACCTTATCAGGCTCTGATCAGGCGCTTTATCAGGCCCGGATCAGGCACCTTACCAGGCTCGGATTAGGCACTATATCTGGCTCGGATCAAGCAACTTATCTGGCCCGGATCAGGTGCCTCATCCAGCCTGAGACATGCGTGTCATCTGGCTCAATCATTTGATTAATTTTTTGTTTAAAAATAGATCAACATTTATTAAATTATTATCGCAGTTACACGTTATCAAGTTTACTAATGTTATTAAAAATATGAAACATATGAAAATATTTTTTTTAAGTTTAAGTTTTTATTTTACTTGACTTGATCGTTTAGTTTTTGTTCCGGTTTTGGCGATGACCGCGTCCCAATCTTTCCGGCGCAAATCATGCATGCCTGATGAGGGCGCCTTATTGATACCTGATAAGGCTTCTATACGGCGCAAATCAGGCGTGCCTGATCAGGGCGCCTTATTGATCCCTGCTCAGGCCCCTGTCCGGCGCAAATCATGCGTGCCTGATCAGGGCGCCTTATTGATCCCTGCTCAGGCCCCTGTCTGGCGCAAATCCAGCGTGCCTGATCAGGGCGCCTTATTGATCCCTGCTCAGGCCCCTGTCCGGCGCAAATCATGCGTGCCTGATCAGGGCGCCTTATTGATACCTGATAAGGCTTCCATCCGGCGCAAATCAGGCGTGCCTGATCAGGGCGCCTTATTGATCCCTGCTCAGGCCCCTGTCCGGCGCAAATCATGCGTGCCTGATCAGGGCGCCTTATTGATACCTGATAAGGCTTCCATCCGGCGCAAATCAGGCGTGCCTGATCAGGGCGCCTTATTGATCCCTGCTCAGGCCCCTGTCCGGCGCAAATCATGCGTGCCTGATCAGGGCGCCTTATTGATACCTGATAAGGCTTCCATCCGGCGCAAATCAGGCGTGCCTGATCAGGGCGCCTTATTGATCCCTGCTCAGGCCCCTGTCCGGCGCAAATCATGCGTGCCTGATCAGGGCGCCTTATTGATCCCTGCTCAGGCCCCTGTCTGGCGCAAATCCGGCGTGCCTGATCAGGGCGCCTTTTGATCACTGCTCAGGCCCCTGTCTGGCTCAAATCAGGCGTACTTGATCAGGGCGCCTTATTGATCCCTGACCCGGCCCTGATGGATCCTCAGGCAGCCTGATTAGATTTCTGCTCGGGAACGTATTGGGTATTCCAACCATTGTATCCTCGTTTAGGTACCCGATAATGGGCAATCGCCGATCGCTTCTATTGAAAGGAGACCTTTTATTTTGCGGGTTAAACGAGGCTCGAAAATTTGGACTCGGGAGAGGCAACAGGCAAAAAAAAAAAAGAACAAAAAAACAATACGCCAATGTCCTGTATCGATGAATACAGTTTATACGACATACGGCTGTGTACACGTGTGTGCTCGAGTCCTCAGTGATATATAGTGCAAGATTCGCGATACGCTTGCACTGCTATGCCACTTCAACCTGGCTGTACTTACTCGTACTGTATATCGAAGTCAACATAATACACACGCACACACACACACACACATTATTACTATCGTTATTCTTCTACATATTTATTTCAGAAACGATGATTTCGAAGACATTGAACTTTAAGGACCCTCCTTGTAGCACTCCATCGTCTCCTCATAATCCACATTATTTTGGGTACGTAATTCTACTGCATTGTCCTAAAAATGACTTTCAGCGTATGTGCAGTTATTTTGAGGAGCATTCTGTCCCCAAAATCGTCTGTACGTTGATTAAAAAAATTGAAGTTGATCCTCAAAACAGCCAAATGTACTGATACTCGACATTGCATGGATATAACGGATTCAAAATGTTCTTTAGGCTTTAAGGGCGGGGTAAAGTATTAAAATTTTTTTTTTTTTCATTTTTTTTAAATTTTTTAAATGAATGCATAATATCTCAAGAATATTGTGTTAAAATTTCAAGTCGATCGGAGTAAAATTGACGAAGTTATGAGTATTTGAGCGTCTATTGCTCCATGCCGGGACCCGACAAGTTGACGATTTGCGAATTAGTAGAGCAGAGGAGCAAGCGGCGCACGACAGTAAAGAAGAAAGAGTTTTGGGTAGACAAACGCAAAAAGATGCTCTCGATCATCTTGATGGAAGCCTTTTGCTCTACGGACCTGGCATCGACGACTTTGAGTGAGTATAAGAAAATTATCGAGTTTTATTTTGAATTTCTAAAAATTCAAAGATAATTGAAAAATCGGAAAAAATTCATACGTATTCAGAAAAATGAACGAATCACGAAAAAAAAATTGGGTTGCGGGGAAATTTGTTGACTAATTTTTTTTTTTCATCATTTTGTTAATAACATTTTGGAATTATTATTATGCAAAATTAATCCTTTGAGTACCTCTAATATGCATGAATTTTCTCAGATTTTTATGCAATCGAGAAGTGTTCTCAAATTTATGTGCAATGAGCGTTAAGCGACCAAACTCTTCTGCGTTTTTCTAACCGTTTTTCTGAGACTTGTCATATTTGAAGTCCGTGTGCACGATAACTCAAAATCTACTGGACCAATCGCTTTGAAATTTTGCACAGTACTTCTTCACATAATTCACCAGGTATTGTCGAGAGCTTTTTTGTTTTTTTTTTTTAATAATTACTAATTTTTCAACAACAAATTAGCCGATTTTTTTTTAGCGAAAATCGGGTTTTTGGCTCCCAAGTGCTACGAAAAATCGAAAAATCGAAAAAAAAAAAAAACAATCCTCCCGTCATTACCTCGAGAAACATCTCCTTTAACAAATGCATTTTGATTTTTTTGTTTCAGATGATTCTGTTGCGAGTTATGGTGCACACCGCAAACCAACTTTTTTTCGAGGCGCCTCCGGGGTTTAATTTTCACTCGCTCAATTTTGAATATTTTGCAATGCAAATTTAGGAGAATGTTGTTCAAATGTTACTTTATTATATGCAAATTTTGCAATAAACGAACACTATCCGTTACGCCAAAAAAAAAATCTTAAAAACATGCCTTTTTTTGCGCCGAATTAACTTTACCCCGCCCTTAATATAAATATACACGCAGACACGCTAACGACGTCTTCAGAGGCCTCGAACCTCTCAAGTCCGCATTTTTAGAGATCGGGACGTATTACGTTCTACCCAATGGTGCACGGCTGTATTGGCCAAGAAGCGTTTATACACGGCCTGCATTCTCGTCGTGCCGTATTATTGCGGTCGCGACTTGTCGCACCTCTCAATTTATTTCGATTTTCTTGTTAATTTTTTCTTCCTCCTCCTCCTCACCCCCCCCCCCCCCGCCCCCCCGCCGCCCTTGCTCCTCCTTGGCCTAGCCCTTGGTCGCCTTTTTGCTTCGACGTTGTTTTTTTTTTCCTCACTCAATTCTCGGATTCTCGGGAGGGAATAAACCTCTCTCGGGGATGTACGTCGTGGACTGGCGCAACGTTTGCTAACCTGGCGAGTGTGTATATCTGCGATCTATTGGCAATAGTAGTGGCGGTGGCCCCTCGACGTAGGGAATTTAACGCAATGGGGGTGACATATTTCTTCGACATTACACGTCGTGAGAATAATGCGGTTTTGTGTGTGTGTGTGTGTTTTTTTTTTTATGATCAGCAAGCGGTCGCTTATGAGGCGATTTTTTGTTGTTTTTGTTGTTTTTTTTTTGATTGGACAAATGTTGTTTGCGATTTGCCAGATCGATTTGACATTTATCGGGGCACGTCAGTCGTGAGGTGGATTTTTGTAAACGTTGATTTGTCAAGGATGTGCCAAAATTCAGGCAAGTTTTTTTTTTTTCGACGGCCAAAAAATAGCCGAAAAATGGCCACGTTCAAAAGTGCGCACCGGGGCGAAAAAAAAATCGTAGAGAATTTTCGAAAAACGCAAAATGAAGGTAAACTTGTCCTCTTTAAAACGCTTTTTAAGTTTGCCGTGGAAAAAACCGAGGAAACAATTTTCCACAAACTTTGCAGTTAATTTTCGACGGCGAAAGAATAGCCGAAAAATGGCCACGTTCAAAAGTACGCACCGGGGCGAAAAAAAATCGTAGAGAATTTTCGAAAAACGCAAAATGAAGGTAAACTTGTCCTCTTTGAAACGCTTTTTAAGTTTGCCGTGGAAAAAACCGAGGAAAAAATTTTCCGCAAACTTTGCAGTTAATTTTCGACGGCGAAAGAATAGCCGAAAAATGGCCACGATCAAAAGTGCGCACCGGGGCGAAAAAAAATCGTAGAGAATTTTCGAAAAACGCAAAATGAAGGTAAACTTGTCCTCTTTAAAACGCTTTTTAAGTTTGCCGTGGAAAAAACCGAGGAAAAAATTTTCCACAAACTTTGCAGTTAATTTTCGACGGCGAAAGAATAGCCGAAAAATGGCCACGATCAAAAGTGCGTACCGGGGCGAAAAAAAAATCGTAGAGAATTTTCGAACAACCCAAAATAAAGGTAAACTTGTCCTCTTTGAAACGCTTTTTAAGTTTGCCGTGGAAAAAACCGAGGAAACAATTTTCCACAAACTTTGCAGTTAATTTTCGACGGCGAAAGAATAGCCGAAAAATGGCCACGATCAAAAGTGCGTACCGGGGCGAAAAAAAAATCGTAGAGAATTTTCGAACAACCCAAAATAAAGGTAAACTTGTCCTCTTTGAAACGCTTTTTAAGTTTGCCGTGGAAAAACCGAGGAAAAAATTTTCCACAAACTTTGCAGTTAATTTTCGACGGCGAAAGAATAGCCGAAAAATGGCCACGTTCAAAAGTGCGCACCGGGGCGAAAAAAAAATCGTAGAGAATTTTCGAAAAACGCAAAATGAAGGTAAACTTGTCCTCTTTAAAACGCTTTTTAAGTTTGCCATGGAAAAAACCGAGGAAAAAATTTTCCACAAACTTTGCAGTTAATTTTCGACGGCGAAAGAATAGCCGAAAAATGGCCACGATCAAAAGTGCGTACCGGGGCGAAAAAAAAATCGTAGAGAATTTTCGAACAACCCAAAATAAAGGTAAACTTGTCCTCTTTGAAACGCTTTTTAAGTTTGCCGTGGAAAAAACCGAGGAAAAAATTTTCCACAAACTTTGCAGTTAATTTTCGACGGCGAAAGAATAGCCGAAAAATGGCCACGATCAAAAGTGCGTACCGGGGCGAAAAAAAAATCGTAGAGAATTTTCGAACAACCCAAAATAAAGGTAAACTTGTCCTCTTTGAAACGCTTTTTAAGTTTGCCGTGGAAAAAACCGAGGAAAAAATTTTCCACAAACTTTGCAGTTAATTTTCGACGGCGAAAGAATAGCCGAAAAATGGCCACGTTCAAAAGTGCGCACCGGGGCGAAAAAAAAATCGTAGAGAATTTTCGAAAAACGCAAAATGAAGGTAAACTTGTCCTCTTTAAAACGCTTTTTAAGTTTGCCATGGAAAAAACCGAGGAAAAAATTTTCCACAAACTTTGCAGTTAATTTTCGACGGCGAAAGAATAGCCGAAAAATGGCCACGATCAAAAGTGCGTACCGGGGCGAAAAAAAAATCGTAGAGAATTTTCGAACAACCCAAAATAAAGGTAAACTTGTCCTCTTTGAAACGCTTTTTAAGTTTGCCGTGGAAAAAACCGAGGAAAAAATTTTCCACAAACCTTGCAGTTAATTTTCGACGGCGAAAGAATAGCCGAAAAATGGCCACGTTCAAAAGTGCGCACCGGGGCGAAAAAAAAATCGTAGAGAATTTTCGAAAAACGCAAAATGAAGGTAAACTTGTCCTCTTTAAAACGCTTTTTAAGTTTGCTATGGAAAAAACCGAGGAAAAAATTTTCCACAAACTTTGCAGTTAATTTTCGACGGCGAAAGAATAGCCGAAAAATGGCCACGATCAAAAGTGCGTACCGGGGCGAAAAAAAAATCGTAGAGAATTTTCGAACAACCCAAAATAAAGGTAAACTTGTCCTCTTTGAAACGCTTTTTAAGTTTGCCGTGGAAAAAACCGAGGAAAAAATTTTCCACAAACTTTGCAGTTAATTTTCGACGGCGAAAGAATAGCCGAAAAATGGCCACGATCAAAAGTGCGTACCGGGGCGAAAAAAAAATCGTAGAGAATTTTCGAACAACCCAAAATAAAGGTAAACTTGTCCTCTTTGAAACGCTTTTTAAGTTTGCCGTGGAAAAAACCGAGGAAAAAATTTTCCACAAACTTTGCAGTTAATTTTCGACGGCGAAAGAATAGCCGAAAAATGGCCACGTTCAAAAGTGCGCACCGGGGCGAAAAAAAAATCGTAGAGAATTTTCGAAAAACGCAAAATGAAGGTAAACTTGTCCTCTTTAAAACGCTTTTTAAGTTTGCCATGGAAAAAACCGAGGAAAAAATTTTCCACAAACTTTGCAGTTAATTTTCGACGGCGAAAGAATAGCCGAAAAATGGCCACGATCAAAAGTGCGTACCGGGGCGAAAAAAAAATCGTAGAGAATTTTCGAACAACCCAAAATAAAGGTAAACTTGTCCTCTTTGAAACGCTTTTTAAGTTTGCCGTGGAAAAAACCGAGGAAAAAATTTTCCACAAACTTTGCAGTTAATTTTCGACGGCGAAAGAATAGCCGAAAAATGGCCACGATCAAAAGTGCGTACCGGGGCGAAAAAAAAATCGTAGAGAATTTTCGAACAACCCAAAATAAAGGTAAACTTGTCCTCTTTGAAACGCTTTTTAAGTTTGCCGTGGAAAAAACCGAGGAAAAAATTTTCCACAAACTTTGCAGTTAATTTTCGACGGCGAAAGAATAGCCGAAAAATGGCCACGTTCAAAAGTGCGCACCGGGGCGAAAAAAAAATCGTAGAGAATTTTCGAAAAACGCAAAATGAAGGTAAACTTGTCCTCTTTAAAACGCTTTTTAAGTTTGCCATGGAAAAAACCGAGGAAAAAATTTTCCACAAACTTTGCAGTTAATTTTCGACGGCGAAAGAATAGCCGAAAAATGGCCACGATCAAAAGTGCGTACCGGGGCGAAAAAAAAATCGTAGAGAATTTTCGAACAACCCAAAATAAAGGTAAACTTGTCCTCTTTGAAACGCTTTTTAAGTTTGCCGTGGAAAAAACCGAGGAAAAAATTTTCCACAAACCTTGCAGTTAATTTTCGACGGCGAAAGAATAGCCGAAAAATGGCCACGTTCAAAAGTGCGCACCGGGGCGAAAAAAAAATCGTAGAGAATTTTCGAAAAACGCAAAATGAAGGTAAACTTGTCCTCTTTAAAACGCTTTTTAAGTTTGCCATGGAAAAAACCGAGGAAAAAATTTTCCACAAACTTTGCAGTTAATTTTCGACGGCGAAAGAATAGCCGAAAAATGGCCACGATCAAAAGTGCGTACCGGGGCGAAAAAAAAATCGTAGAGAATTTTCGAACAACCCAAAATAAAGGTAAACTTGTCCTCTTTGAAACGCTTTTTAAGTTTGCCGTGGAAAAAACCGAGGAAAAAATTTTCCACAAACCTTGCAGTTAATTTTCGACGGCGAAAGAATAGCCGAAAAATGGCCACGTTCAAAAGTGCGCACCGGGGCGAAAAAAAAATCGTAGAGAATTTTCGAAAAACGCAAAATGAAGGTAAACTTGTCCTCTTTAAAACGCTTTTTAAGTTTGCCATGGAAAAAACCGAGGAAAAAATTTTCCACAAACTTTGCAGTTAATTTTCGACGGCGAAAGAATAGCCGAAAAATGGCCACGATCAAAAGTGCGTACCGGGGCGAAAAAAAAATCGTAGAGAATTTTCGAACAACCCAAAATAAAGGTAAACTTGTCCTCTTTGAAACGCTTTTTAAGTTTGCCGTGGAAAAAACCGAGGAAAAAATTTTCCACAAACTTTGCAGTTAATTTTCGACGGCGAAAGAATAGCCGAAAAATGGCCACGATCAAAAGTGCGCACCGGGGCGAAAAAAAATCGTAGAGAATTTTCGAAAAACGCAAAATGAAGGTAAACTTGTCCTCTTTAAAACGCTTTTTAAGTTTGCCGTGGAAAAAACCGAGGAAACAATTTTCCACAAACTTTGCAGCTAATTTTCGACGGCGAAAGAATAGCCGAAAAATGGCCACGTTCAAAAGTACGCACCGGGGCGAAAAAAAAATCGTAGAGAATTTTCGAAAAACGCAAAATGAAGGTAAACTTGTCCTCTTTGAAACGCTTTTTAAGTTTGCCGTGGAAAAAACCGAGGAAAAAATTTTCCACAAACTTTGCAGTTAATTTTCGACGGCGAAAGAATAGCCGAAAAATGGCCACGATCAAAAGTGCGCACCGGGGCGAAAAAAAAATCGTAGAGAATTTTCGAAAAATGAAGGTAAACTTGTCCCCTTTAAAACGCCACTTGGGAAATTTAATTATCTTTATTTTTGAGCCCGCTATGTAAATTTTAGTGCGGTAAGAAATTTCGACTAGCGCGTACTTTTTTTGTCCAGTACTTGTATGTCCGATAAAAATTCAAGTTCGAAGGTTCCGCAAGTTCTACCTCGTTGGTTCATTGATGGAGGGGAGGAGAGGGGAGGGGGCGCGATAGGGAATCGTAAATTGTGCTGGAGTTATTTTAAGGAGGTTGCTCAGCTATCGCTTATTGTTAAAAATAATACTGAAATTTGCTATGCACCAAAATGCACTATTTTATTTGAAAAATCGATATCTTTCGATCTCTCCGCCATACTTCGGAGGCAAATCTTATCTCCTATTGAATTATTTCGGATTTACGTTTAAGGTTAAAAAAAACATTGAAGAACTCTTACCGGCATTCTTATACTGCGATAAGTCTGTATGCAAAATGTAGAACATATGCACTAACCCGTTGAAGAAATAAAACACTTTTAATTCGTAATAATTTTCAATTCTTGCGGGACGTTGTTTTACTCTCGTGAAAAGGCCGAATGAAAAGATTGCACGTAACGTTTGAGATTCTTTGTCTGACTATAATTTAGGTGTGAAGTAAACTTTTTGTAAAATTACGCGAACTTTCACTATATTATATGATTGTGGGTGTAATTAATTGTAATGTACTGGAATACTGCTCGTTTTCTCGTTCAGCTCTCCCATAAATCTTTATTAAACTGTATGAAAAAAAAGGCTGTAAAACAGTTGAGCGGTTCGAAAATTGCGAAAGTCCTGAAGCGCGGAATATTCACTCTCAAGCCTTTTCTTCCAACAATGCTAAACATTAACAAATACAAGCAAAATTATTATAAAATAAGAAACATGTTTAACCGTGAATTTGAGTCTCCGTTTACACGCTATTGCCACTTTCGATTGATTTTCCTTTATATTTTCTACACCGATTTGAGAATCACAAAATTCAGCTACTTTTGCTCTGGGATTGTGAATTTATCATCTGTTCCTCGACGTCAATGCGCGCTATTTTTCAATCTACGAGAGACGTATTATGAGGTCTGCGTAGGGCTGAAATTTCAAAAATACGATTTTTTTTCATCCGTTGCTTCAAAGCCTAAGGTCATAAATTTCATTTGCAATAAAGATTTTGTGAAAATTCCAAAACATGACCGAGTTATGAGGATTTTTGTAAAGGGTCAGATCGCCCACCTACCGCTACTCTTGAGGGGCCAGTCCACTTTGAAAGTTTCAAAAAATCGATTTTTTTTTTGACTGTTTTCGAAAGTACATACATTCAGAAATATTGTGTCAATATTGTGTCAATATTGCAAATCTAGCTCCATCGTATCTCTAAAACTAATAAACCGATTCTCTCGAAATTTCAACCACATATTGTAAACATGATTCGCAACAAGATGACCCTCGATGGTTTTCAAATTTTGATTTTTACTCTTTTTTTTTGCGAAAAACTGCGAAAAAAACGCTTTTTTTTATCTTTTTCGTTTTTCATCTGCCATTTTTGTATTTTTTGATAAAACTTTATATCCGAGGGTCATTTTGTAGCTGGTGTCATACTAAATCTAATGGACTTTGATTTTTTTGTTTCAGACAAGCCGTTGCCGAGTTGTGATGGAGCTACCTGGCCCACCTATTTTTCAGGCGTTACGTTAAACTATAGTTTTTGTAATTAAAAATGAATAAAAATAAATACATTTTTTTTTAAATGTATTTCAAGACTTTATTTATCAAGCCCAACAACTTTTATATTCATATCTTTTATAAAATGCTCAAAAAAAAAAAATCCCGAAAATAGCCTTTTTTTCGTGGCTCCAAAGTGGACTGGCCCCTTAAAGCCCTTTTTTCTTTTGCGATTTGCACGTATATATATTTTACAAAACAGTGCAACTCGTAATTCAACATCTTCTATTCGTCATACAATTGAAATTGTCCAAAGAATTCTTTTTTTTTATAATTTTTTTAACGTATTGTTTCGGCTTTTCTCACGAGATTTATCCTTCAAAAGATCGAGGGAATCCTTTGAAGCGGAAGCACAAAATCGCGAAAAAATTCAGCTCAATGAAAAAAAAAAAAAAAAAAAAAATAAAGAAGATCACGAATCGCAAGCTGCAAGAGGTATAGAGGCAAGTCTATACACCATTCATTGTTTCTCGTTCTCATTGTTTTCACCTATCGTAATAACGAGTACATTGCGTGCCCTTGGAAACTTAATGGAACTCTCGTGATTCGTGTTCGGTCTATATATGGGGCATTCCACGCCAAATCGACCACTTTCCAGCCCGACCCCTTTCGATTTGGCTGAAACTTTAATATGTTATTGTGTCCATCTTAAAACATTCGTGCGCTTCGTTTCAATTTTTTTTTTACATAATCACAAACACGTAGTGAATTTTTGAAAAAATCGCCCGTTTTTTTTGTTCAAATGCTCATAACTTTCTGAACAATGGACCGAATATTTTTTTTCAAATTCTTCGTTTTGAAATGTTCTTTATGAAAAAAAATAGAAAAATCTTACCAAGACGGGTCTGGCGGGAAAAAAATGCTAAATTTATTATATTTTTTTTACAAAAAAGAAATAAAAAATCAAAAGTGGAGGTCTTTAAAAAAAACGCGTTAAAAAAAAACTAAAAAAATCATGTCAAAGATGACTGAATATTTTTCGAATATTTTTTTTTTCCACGAAGAACATTTCAAAATGAAGAATTAAGAAAAGGATCTTAATCGGTCCATTTTTCAGATCAAATCTCATGATTTTTCAAATCATGAGATTCATGAGACTTATGAATGATAAAACTCACGTTCTCATTTCAAATTACATTTCGTTTCAATCGAATAGCTGACGTTTCCGGACCAATTTATCTGTTTGACAAGCAAATGTTGTCGATACAATTTTTTTTTAAAAGCTCTCAATAAATTGATACTTCACTTTCTTCTGATTTTCAGCACGCTCTATACGAGAGAACAAAGGAATGTTATATATATATTTTTTTTTCACAAAGACTCACCTTGGAAGTAGCTCTTCGTTCTCAAATAGCTGACGCTCAGCCTCAGGATGCTAAGACGGTCAAGTTTGCTGAGTATATTCTGCTCAAATGGAAGCAACGATGCGAGTGTGTCAAGCTCGGCGTTTAATCGCTCTCGATGACGTTTGCTCGGGTTTGATTTCGTCACGCCATCCTTTTGCGGCGGCTTCAAGCTGTAAACATGATGTAAGAAAAAAGAAAATCATTACTCCAGTCAATAATTTGCCGCAGGGTTTGTGCAAAGTATTGCGAAGAAATTCGAGGCACAGGATCGACGTGACTTAGCTGAAGAATTATAATTTGTTTTTTTATTCACGAAGAATCAATTTAAGTTCGGAACCAAGCATAACGATTGATATGCACAAATAGACTTCACGTCTGTACCAAAGTCCAACGAACAATAAATCGACGGCAGTATGGAAAAACGTGCTATCTCAAATTGTGATAGAAGAACGTGCTATCCCAAATTGTGATAGAAGAACGTGCTATCTCAAATTGTGATAGAAGAACGTGCTATCTCAAATTGTGATAGAAGAACGTGCTATCTCAAATTATGAGAGAAGAACGTGCTATCTCAAATTGTGATAGAAGAACGTGCTATCTCAAATTGTGATAGAAGAACGTGCTATCTCATATTATGAGAGAAGAACGTGCTATCTCAAATTGTGATAGAAGAACGTGCTATCCCAAATTGTGATAGAAGAACGTGCTATCCCAAATTGTGATAGAAGAACGTGCTATCTCAAATTGTGATAGAAGAATGTGCTATCTCAAATTGTGATAGAAGAACGTGCTATCTCAAATTATGAGAGAAGAACGTGCTATCTCAAATTGTGATAGAAGAACGTGCTATCTCAAATTGTGATAGAAGAACGTGCTATCTCATATTATGAGAGAAGAACGTGCTATCTCAAATTGTGATAGAAGAACGTGCTATCTCAAATTGTGATAGAAGAACGTGCTATCTCGAATTGTCATAGAAGAACGTGCCATCTCGATCAATCAACATATTTTCATTGATACAGCACTGGTATTTGGGGCACCTCGTATACAGAGCACTTTTTCTGTTAGATTATTTAATTTTCTAATATGATTTAGCTCGATAATAGACAAAAAATTAACATATGATTGAATAAACAACTTTATTTTAATCATCAATATAAATAAATATATTGATGATTAAAAAAAAGTTGTTTATTCAAACATATCTTAATGTTTATTATCGAGCTAAATCATAATATATTATCGAGCAAAATCTTAATCTATTATTGAGCTAAATCATATTAGAAACTTTTTTTTAATCATCAATATATTTATTTATATGGAATTTTTAGAACCTACCGTACTGTAGGTAACTGCAGGTTCTAAAGTAATTTTTAGAACCTACAGTACTGTAGGTTCTAAAAATTCCATATAAATAAATATATTGATGATTAAAAAAAAGTTTCTAGTATGATTTGGCTCAATAATAGATTAAGATTTAGCTCGATAATAAAAATTAAGATATGTTTGAATAAACAACTTTTTTTTAATCATCAATATATTTATTTATATTGATGATTAAAAAAAAGTTACTGTAGGTTCTAAAAATTCCATATAAATAAATATATTGATGATTTAAAAAAAGTTGTTTATTCAAACATATCTTAACTTTCTTCTATTATCGAGCTAACTCATATTAGAAAATTAAATAACCTAACAGAAAAAGTGCTCTGTATACTGAGGTGCCCCAAATACCAGTGCTGTATCAATGGAAATATGTTGACTGATCGAGATAGTACGTTCTTCTATCACAATTCGAGATAGCACGTTCTTCTATCACAATTTGAGATAGCACGTTCTTCTATCACGATTTGAGATAGCACGTTCTTCTCTCATAATATGAGATAGCACGTTCTTCTATCACAATTTGAGATAGCACGTTCTTCTATCACAATTTGGGATAGCACGTTCTTCTCTCATAATTTGAGATAGCACGTTCTTCTATCACAATTTGAGATAGCACGTTCTCCTATCACAATTTGAGATAGCATGTTCTTCTATCACAATTTGGGATAGCACATTCTTCTATCACAATTTGAGATAGCACGTTCTTCCATACTACCGTCGAAATTTAATCGTTCGTTTTCCAAAAGTAGCATATCTAAACACGTCCAAATTGTAGGTAAAAATCTTGTAAATTCACGGAACTATGATTTTTTTGAGCGAAGAAGTATGGTTTTTTTTCGTTTTCTCCTCTTTATGATTTTTCTTTAACATGTCGCCATTTTGTTTCTTATAAAGAAATTTTTCGTACATCATCTAGAAAGTTCAAAGCATGTTCCGTGATTTTTTGAACCACTTCGGACGGATAGTTTGGTCACAATACTTTTTGTGAAAACTGACTGGGTAGAATCGACCCAAGTGTGACGACCGCGATTGAATTTGGAAGTGTCACCACGAGGGGTTCATTTATTGGTATACTTGACATTGATTTTTTTCGCGTCACGGATGGTTTGTGTTTCCGGATAAAATAACGAGTATTCGAGGGCATAGCGGAATCTAACGCAGCGTCTTGAGGTTCCTGTCCACTTTGGAGCCACGAAAAAAAGGCTATTTTCGCGATTTTTTTTTTTGAGGATTTTATAAAAGATATGAATATAAAAGTTGTTGGGCTTGATAAATAAAGTCTTGAAATACACACGGAGAGAATTAAATGTTAAAAATTACCGTGCAGTAACGGTAATCAGATGACAACCCTGAAACTTCGCTTATTATTACTGAGTAAAACACACAGATTTTCACGAAAATAAAATAAAATTTCTTCTTCGGATAGAAAATTTTACCAAATTTTCTAGTAAATTTTCACGTGTAACAAAATACGCAAAACTTAAATTTTAAAAATATATAATATCAGCGAAATTTTACTGTGCATTTTATTATTTTATGCCTTTCATAAATGTCTATAAAAAAGTATCGTCTTTATAACAGTTATTTTACGATTTATTATAAAATTTAATGAGTGTTATAGGAAAATGTATTGTGCTCTCGGTAAAAATAATCGTGCGCGCTATCCTTCTTGTATAGTAAAATTTTAGCTACGTATTTGAAATTTTCTGTAACGTGAATTAAAAAAAAAAAACTTGTCGCATACGAATTATTATGCTTTTCTCACTTGTCACCACATTGAAATAATATCAGGGTAATTTTTACCGTGAAATTCAAGACAAATATTACTTTTTAATTCTCTCCGTGCATAAAAAAAAAACATTTTTATTCATTTTTATTCATTTTTAAGTACAAAAACTATAGTTTAACGTAACGCCTGAAAAACAGGTGGAAAAAATAGGCTGAAATGAATAAAAATGAATTAAAAAAATTTTTAATTCATTTTTATTCATTTTTAAGTACAAAAACTATAGTTTAACGTAACGCCTGAAAAATAGGTGGGCTAGGTAGCTCCATCACAACTCGGCAACGGCTTGTCTGAAACAAAAAAATCAAAGTCCATTAGATTCAGTATGACACCAGCTACAAAATGACCCTCGGATATAAAGTTTTATGAAAAAAATAAAAAAATGGCAGATGAAAAACGAAAAAAAGTTAAAAAAAACGCCTTTTTTTCGCAGTTTTTCGCAAAAAAAAAGAGTAAAAATCAAAATTTGAAAACCATCGAGGGTCATCTTGTTGCGAATCATGTTTACAATATGTGGTTGAAATTTCAAGAGAATCGGTTTATTATCTTTAGAGATACGATGGAGCTAGATTTTGAAAACGTTGTTTCGAGAAACAACGCGTTTGAAGTTTATACTATGAAAAACTCTTACCTAAACTCAATCGGCAATATTGACACAATATTGACACAATATTTCTGAATGTGTGTACTTTCGAAAACAGTCAAAAAAAAAAAAAACGATTTTTTGAAATTTTCAAAGTGGACAGGCCCCCTAATTTACATATCTCCTAAGTGTATTTTGCGACAGTAACTTTCTGGCTACTATCTGAACTACTCGCGAGAGTGAATCTTGCGGAAAAATGCTCTCAGGTGGAAGCAATCCTGAGACTACTCTCGAGAGCAACTCTCAGAATATACTTTCAGGTGGAAATACACCTTTAGAGCTTTAATAACAGTACAATATACGAGTAGACACACACACACACACACACACACACACACACACACACAAACACAGTTAGTATCTTGGCTCGCCTGGAATAAAGGCAAGAGATCCTCAACCGTACGAAATTATTAAATTAATATATGCGAAATCGAAATTTTACGGATTTTAGTCGAGAGTGTTTATTTAATTGAAGCGTTACCGTGGAGTTTCGCGGGGATAGACACGGACACATACACAAATCCGAATAAATGTATGTGTGTGCGTGTGTGTGTGTGTGTGTGTGTGTCTGTGTGTGCAAACGAATTGTTTGTGTGTGAGGGCTCAAAGGGAACAGTTAACATTGGAAGGAAACCAGTAGCGAGGGATGTATAAGAGATGAGGGAGAAAGAGAGATAAAGAAAAAGAGAGTGAATGAGAATGGGAGAGCGAGAGAGAGAGAGAGAGAAACGTCAAAGAGACACCGACACCCTGACGCGCCGCCTTACCATTTCCAGCCCTATACTTACGGAATAATAATTATTTTTGCGCGTGTACACATTTAACGGGCAAAGTCTACCATACCGTTTGTACCGTGTGCAACGATGTGTGCTCTCCTGCTCCGGCGAGGTGCGCGATCTGTACGTTTGGACACAGAGACGTATAGTTGGTCCATACCTTGGTCCGTACTAGGGAAAACTTTTAAGTCTTCCCTGCTTATGCATGTACACGAGAAAAATATATTTTCAATCCGTTATATGGATTTTATGGTGGCTCCGAGCACATATGGCTGTTTTCAGGACGACCCTTCAATTAGTTTTTCTGGCTCTGGGCACCGAAAGGTCCTCGAAATGATCTTTATCTAAATATGCCTACATTTGTTTGGATAAACAACTGTAGGCATATTTAGATTACTTTGCATGGATACATGTACTTTGCATAACATATCAACCTTGGTAAAACCTTGGTAAAACCTTCCCCCTCTCTCCTTATATCTAGAGAGAGAGAGAGAGAGAGAGAGAGAGAGAGAGAGAGAGAGAGAGAACGTTGGTTTATTTCGTGCTCTGGAGCTTCAGCTCCCTAAGAGCACCGTGCATACAATCAGCAGGCTTACAAAAACAAAAAAGCAAAGATATAGTTACATACATTAACCTTCATCTTTATAATCTACTACACTTAATATTAATTAAATTATATTATAAATAAGTAAATAAATACGTAAATAAATAAATTAATTATATACATATATGAGTGGGGCTCATCATATCCCTCAATCGGAGGTATCACGCATTAATTCGCACATCACTGTCCGCTTGAACTTTTCTCGGCTCAGACCCGCTCTCACATTATGCGCAATTTCATTCCATGCATAACACGCAGACGTGACAAATGATCTCAAGTAATAGTTTGTGCGGCATATCGGGATAACAAAATCGTCACTCAGCCGTGGTTGTCGCAATTTTCGCGTTCGAGTACATTCAGGCCGTAAAAAACGTTCCAGCAGATATTCCGGTTGTTGATTTTTACACATCATAAAAATATACGTCACCAGCATTAACTTACGACGCTCATGCAACCTTCAGCCATGCCAACTTTTGATAATAAGGAGTGACATGTTCATCCCACCTCAAATCGAATATAAATCTTATGCCAACATTAAGCGCCCGCTGAAGTCGAGTGTTTAGTTCCTCAGTAATGTCCGTGAGCAGTAAACTACAATAATCGATATGAGGCAATATAAGAGCAGAAACGAGCATTTTTCGGACATTCAGCGATAATTGTCCACAGCAGAGCTTAAGGCAGTAGTCTGCTTTACAGGCTTCAAAAAATCGATTTTTCGTTTTTGTCTTAAATCTATTCCAAAACTATCCAAGAATATGTGTTCAAAATTTTAGAGGCCAATTCGACATATTTTCGAAGCTAGATCAGTTTTAGTGGCCGAGCGTCGAGCAGGTGCGAATTCTCGGGCAGAACTTTACAGCCCGTTTTCTCGAGTTTTCATTTTCACAAGTTTTGGAAAACGGTGCCGGCGATAGTAAAAACAATATATGTCCGATCGAAAAAAACCAAAGTGATCTAGCTTCAGTATTGAATTATCTTCTATTTGAACTAAAAAAGTTGGACAAAAGTACTATTTAAATTACTTGTTTTGCAACTTAAAGTGAATTTTTTTTCTTCAAAAAAGTGAATTTTTTTTTCAAACTTCGAAAAAATTTGGAATTTCGTCATTTCTTCGGTATTTTTTTAGTTCATATAGAAAAGGAACTTATAAAAACTAAAAAAAAAATTTGGTTCCACTGTTTCAGATGCATCGCACGACCTCCATCACCGGCACCGATTTACGAGTGCACACTCCAGGCGCCCCAGAAAAATCGTTACAACTTTGGCAAATTTCAATAATTTGTAATAATAAAAATTGTTTTTTAAAGCTTGAATATAATATACTATCGTCTCAAAATTTCGTTTACCGCAATTATTTCCTTCCCTTTCAAAAAAATTGTTGAAAAAACGCTTTTTTTTCGGCTCCTAAAGCAGACTACTGCCTTAAGTTGGTACGTTGCCGCTTTTATTTTCGCACTCACTCTTACAACGTGTTCACGCCATGATAATGTACGCTCAATACATATACCTAGACAGTTAACCGAGTTAGACAGCGGTATGTCGTTCGATCCCACACAGATCGGTGGAAGAGAGGTAGCATCAAGTTGCACCAAGTGACGAGCTGAGCCAATTATTATTGCTCGCGTTTTACTGCCGTTCAGTTTGAGGCCTGCCTTTTCAGCCCAATCACAGATCACTTGAATATCCCGATTTACCCTAGCAATTCCGCTACGAATGTCCTTAGGGGGGCAGTGCAGGTATATTTGTAAGTCGTCTGCATACATGCTATACCGGCAATCCCTTATGACAGAGTGCAAATGGCTGACATACACTGAGAACAGTAATGGACCAAGCACAGAACCCTGCGGCACTCCCGAGGCCAAGTAGCCCCATTCTGATCTATTTCCTTGGCTGTCGTTCACTGCCTGACATCGTCCATCTAAATACGCACGAAACCATGCCTGTGAACTTCGGGAGAATTGCAGATCATCGAGCTTTTCAAGAAGCAGATCGTGCGGGACGCAATCAAAGGCTTTGGAAAAATCGAATAGGACCAAGATTGTTACCATCCTCTGATCGATAGCAAGTCTCGCATCATCTACAATACGCAACAATGCAGATTGGGTACTATGATGTACTTTAAAGGCCGATTGATAGGGGTCATTTAGTTTATGTTTTGTCAAGTGACACATAACTTGGTCGGCTACAATTCTTTCCATTAATTTCGAGAGATTGCAGAGAATTGAGATAGGTCGGTAGTCTTCTAGCGATGCTGGTACTTTTTTCTTAGGAATAGGGCATACAAGTGCTCTTTTCCATAATAACGGGAATTCAGAATGCATCAACGCATGGTTTATAAGGTGGAGGACTTGCCCGCAAATATCTGGCCATATAATGCGCAGCATCTTCATAGATTGACCGTCCACACCTGTAGCATTTGCCTTGATTCTCCGGAAACTCTTTTCTAGGACTTCCGGAGTAACATGGGCAAGGTAAAAGGCATTGTCGTTAAAAGCTGATATTTCATCATTATGTCTCCTCAGAACCTGCCTATCCCGATTACTCGAAGCGCCCGCTGATAGAAATTGCTTATTCAGGTCATCCAGAGGAAAAGCCAGTTTCAGTCTCGATCCACCGCCAGGAAGAAGGCCAAGCCTCCTTACCAGATTCCATGCAACAGCTGGCTCTCGCGCTGATGCGAAGTTCATCCTATAATAGTTATTTCGCGCCGTCTCGATGTCCTTTTTCAATTCATCACGAATAACTTTGTATTTCTCAAAAATGTGTCGCCGGTTTCTCCTATCCTTTACAAAGGCCCGACGCAATCGATCTCGTCGCCGCATTCGTTCACGCAGCTCAGGCGTAAGCCACGGAGCTGGACGTCGCTTTACAGAGATCTTTTTGATAGGTGCATAGCAATCATACGCATGAGTGATAACTGCATTCAGAAAACCGACCTTGTCATCTATTTTTCTCATTTCATAAAATACACTCCAATCAGTCATAGCAATATATTCGCGCAACGCTACTTCGTCCAATGCATGAAAGTTTCTACAGTAAAAGGTGGAGGATGTATAGTGCGGTACTTTCACGTCATATTTAATATAAATAAGGTCATGGGCGGATAAAAACGGCACCGGATATTGGCCAAAATCACTAACTCTAGAAACCGGGTGTGCCATACAGTGATCTATACGCGTGTCCACTGTAACAGTGTGATGGGTCGCTTCATATGGTATTAAGTATAGGTTATTTGTCGCAATAAATTCTACAAGTTTAGCAGTCTCAGCCGTCAGTATCGATGGGTCACAATTAAAGTCCCCCAATATTAGCGCTTGCATATAATCTTGCAATAGTTCTGAAAGTGTATCAGTGAATCGTGACAAATATCCATATTTCGGAGGCCTGTACATTACAGCAACCATAAGGCTAAGCGCTCCTGGTATAGTCACACTCACAATTAGAAACTCTGGCTCTCGACAATAGTTGCTTAATGATGTAGCGAGTATTTCCGCCTGGATGTTGCTCTGTACATAGATGCCAACGCCACCCCCTATCTTACCGACCCGGTCACAGCGCAGCAGATAATAACCTGGTAACTCAACAAAATTGTCAGTTATTTCAGGTCTGAGCCATGTTTCGCTTAAGCAGATTAGATGATATCGCTTTGATTGAAAGTGTAACCGGAATTCTTCGAGATGTGCACACAAGGATTGACAGTTCACATGACAAATCAGTAATGGCTCCAG